>SNQJ01S0001683.1:39185-60280 GCA_010110895.2 Picea sitchensis
ACTTGAGTAGATATCCAAATCTTTATCAAATCTTCAAAGGGTTGAAGAGGGAATTCGAATTTGAGACTTGATGGTCAAATTTGACTTGGTTGGAGTCTTCAAATACACATGTAAACATCATGAAACTCATCCCACTTTCATATATAAGTGTAAACATGTCATTTTCCAATATTTAATCATAAATTCACTCAAAAACACTAAAATAGATGCATTGGAAAATAATATGTCTAAAACCCATGTAATCATGAAAAATGGTTTATGTAAGGGTGTGGGAAAGCGAAATATGGTTAAAAGTGAAGTGAAAGTGAAGTGAAAATGTTGGTAAAAAGATGACACTTTGGCGACTCAACAGGGTTCTCGAGGATAGCTCACCCTATCACTTCCTTGCAAAGGAAGGAGAAGTTTCAGTGGACAAAATATTGTGAGAGAAGCTTCCAGCAATTGAAGCAACGTATAACCAATGCTCCAATCCTGAGGATTGCAAATCTGAATGAAGACATTGTAGTGTGTATAGATGCATGCAAATAAGGACTGGGAGGAGTCCTCAATCAGAATGGATTCGTAATTTGTTATGAATCTAAAAAGTTGAAAGAGCACGAAAGGAACTATGAAACTCATGATTTGGAGTTGGAAGCCATATTACACGCTCTAAATAAATGGAGGAATTACCTCATGGGAAGGAGGTTTGAATTGAGAATAGACCACAACGATCTGAAATATTTGTTGGATCAGCCAACCTTGAACGTTAGATAGAGTAGGTGGTTGGATTTTCTCTATGAGTACGATTTTAATATCAAACATATCAAAGGGAAGGAGAATAAAGTGGTTGATGCATTCAGCAAGAGAGTGCATGAATTACATGCTATAGCCATTAGCATGTACCGAACTGATATTAAAAGCAGAATTTTGGAAGCTGCAAATGAAGATTTGTAGTACAGGGATTTGGTAGCAAAACTACAGCAAGGTGAGATGCCACAAAAAGTGGAAAATTATAAATTGGAAACTGAAGGAACACTTCTATACAAGAACATAATTTATGTACCTAATGTCCAAGACTTGAAACTTATGATTTTGAATGAAATACATAATATGCCTTATGCAGGGAACCCTGGATATTAGAAAACTATGGTAGCAGTCAAGAGCCATTACTTTTTTCCAGGTATGAAGAAAGATATTGATGAATACATAGCTAGATGTATGGAGTGTCATAAGGTTAAATATGAGTATAGGCACCCAACAAGGTAGTTTCATCGTTTACCCATTCTTGAGTGGAAGTGGGAAGTAGTAACAATGGATTTCATCACAAGATTTCCCAGAACTAGCAAGAAACATGATCCAATCATGGTGGTGGTGGAAAAGCTTACAAAAGCTTCCCATTTCATTTCTTTAAATACTACTCACAAGGCAGCGGATTTTACTAATATTTTTCTGAGGGAAATAGCACGATTGCACGGTATTCCCAAGACAATGGTGTCTGACAGGGACCCGAAATTTACCTCCAAGTTCTGGAAGGGGTTGTTCAAAGGATTTAGAACAAATCTAAACTTCAACATAGCCTATCATCCTGAGTCTCATGGAAATACAAAGAATGTGAACAGAGTAATAAAAGGCACGCTAAGGATGTATGTGATGGAAAAACCATCGAAATGGGAAGACTACCTACATTTGGTAGAATTCACCTACAATAATGGGTATCAAGCGTCATTGAATATGAGCCCATTTGAAGCACTTTATGGAAGAAAGTGAAATACTCCAGTAAGTTGGGATAATCCAGATGATAGAGCAGTAATTGGGCTAGAGTTGCTCAAGGAAATGGAAGAACAAATGCTAAAAAATAAGCAGAATTTAAAGGTTGCCCAAGACAGGCAGAAAAGTTATGTTGATAAAAATAGAACCCATAGAGATTTTAAAGTGGGCGATCATGTTTTCCTGAAAGTGAAAGCCAATAGAAGTTCCCTGAAGCTAGGAAACTGTGCCAAGTTGGTAGCCATATTTTGTGGGCCATTTGAAATCCTAGAAAGGATTGGATCAGTTGCATATATGCTTGCATTACCTGCATCCATAACTGTACATAATGTGTGTCATGTTTCATTGCTTAAGAAATATATACCTGATGCTAATCATGTAATAGATTGGAATGTGATTCAGGTGGAGCAATACGGTGTCTTGCAAGTGCATCCTATGTGCATATTGGACCGGAAAAGAAAACAGCTTTGGAATCGAGCCATAGGGCTTGTAAAGTTCTAGTGGACCTGGTATGGTCCTAAGGATGTGACATGGGAACATGAATATGTTATGTGGGCATAATACCCACATCTTTTTGAAGATTTTGAAAATCTTTTTGATGTTGTGTAAAGAGATGCACTGAGGAAAGTGGAAAAATAAGGGGAAGGGATTGTAATACCCCAAGGATGTGCCCTAGTTATATTATGAATTGTAATCATGTTTATGAATTTGTTGGCCCTCGACCAAGTTTTTGAGAACCTTGGTCATTTTTTACCATTTTGGGGACTTCGACAGGTTGGTCAAAGATGAAGTGCTAGGCGAAGCAGAGATCGCGGGATCTCGCCCTCGTTTGTGGGATTTTTGGGTTTAGGGTTTATGTAATGGGTATGGGATGTCGGCCCATGGGTTTACCCGTGTTTAGGCCCCATTTTCAATGTATAAATAGATTTCTAGGCGATGTAATAAGAAACAATGAAGAGACCTAATAGAATCGGCTTAGTGCGGAGCTAGAAGCTTTGTGCATACTATGTGTTAAGACTTGTAGAGCTAAGTGCAAGTGATTGTAAGAAGGTGGTGTGAAGACTATGTAAGAAGGCTTTGCGTTGTGACCTAAATCGGGAAGGAGGATCTGGTGAGGTGCGTGCATATCTCTTGTCCTATGCGGGGTTGGTTTTGTGGCTCTTTGCATGTAAGAGGATTTAAAGAAGATAATAAAGAAGACAAAGAGTTGGTGGACGTAGCCATGCGTTGGGGGTGAACCACATATATCCTGTGTTGTGACTACTTTGTGTCATTAATGTGATTTATGCTTAGTGATAAATCTTTATGTTTGTTAGATGCATCTGATATAGTAGCTTAGTGCTTAATAACTTGGATGAATGCTAGATATGTTGATGATATGTGCTAAATGGTCAGAGATGATTAGATCTTGTTGAATACTGTGATGTTATGTAATTAGGGTTTTACTTGCGATGTGAATAAAGGGTTAAGGACTAATGAATACTAACTGCTAAGTGCTCTGTCAAATCATTGTGATCATACATCAGTGTCCCAGCTAGGTTGCAGACACTTGAGTCCTACAACCCCCCCTACCTCTACCTCGGGTGAGACTTGATTTGCTTCGCAGGTGTTGTCGAAAGGGCCGGTAGTTAGGGTTTTGTTGGTGCATTGTTGAAGCATTGAACCCTGGTTTTGCCCCTATGCCAACAAATGGTTCTATTGTCAGGACCTGAAACTGTAATTGTTAGGAACTAAGGAAAAGAGAAAGCTCTGTGCGTGGATCTATTGTTGTAGTGCGTGGTACTCTACTTGACTTGTGAAGCTCTATGCTAAGAAGAGAAGTCTGATATGAAGAAAAGAGGTAATATCTTAAGGATTTGTGCTCTGATAAAGGTAAGATAAGTGGAAATTTTTGTTTCAAAAGAATGGATCTAGGTATATTTGATAAATTTTGTCCTAGTCTGAAAACTAGGGCACAACTAGAATAAAGAAGATATGATATGAATAGATCTGATAAAAATAGTGAAAGATATGTTATCCCTATGCATAGAAAGAATTTTTGGACTAACAAGTGGATGCAGGATCCTAGAAAGAAGTTTTTCCCGGTCTATCACTATGATCACAGTGCGTAGTACAGGAAAGGTTGGGGATCGTTTAAGAGAAAGAGAGGATTGAAATTATGTTATAATTGCAGAAGACCGGGACATCTTGCTAAGGAATGCCCTAGTAGAAGTTCTATTTGCCTTTGTTGTAAATCCACTGGACATGAAGTTTTAGATTTCCCTAGAATGATTACTAAAGTTGAGAAGATGAACATGAGACAAGAAAACCATGAGGAAGGTCAAGAGACTAAGAATATGCTAAAGAACTAGAAATAATCAGAAGCTATATTATTGCAGATGAAAGAAACACCGAATGATCATAGAGACATCAGTTTATTAGAGATTTTAAAAGAGAAAGAGTGCATAGAAACAATAATAGGAGACTTCAACATAGACTGTGTATTGGATGCAGAAACATAGGGGAACATTATGACAGAAAGTACTTGGGAAATCTTAGGAAAGCCTGCTATGATTCCTTCATTGGGAGGAATAGGATTGTTTAAAGGAAAGTTGATAACCCTATGTGGAAGACTCACCCATGTACCTATGATTGCTCATGGAACATCGACAGAAGAAGAATTTGAGGTCATTAATTATTTTCGAGAACAACGCTCCCTTTGCACTTTTGTTAAGAAAGACTTGGATCGAGAGAGATCAGATCTGAAGGAGAGAAGAAGAGGAAGCTATAGAACAGAAAAAGCAAGAATTAAGGGATTTCATGGCTAAGAGAATAGTATGCTTAATAAAAGAACAAGAGGACAAGTCAAAGCAACTAAGGACCAGATACTTAGCTGTTGAAGTTGAAAGAACACAAGAAGGATTAAAGAACCTATTCATGTAGGAGAGTAGAGAAAATACACCAAAAACAGTAGGAGAAGAAGTATTATCCTCGAACCTTGTGAAATATCCTCAATAGTGTGAAGTTACTATGCTAAGAAAGGATAAGAACAAGAATGGAAAGAGGAATCCAGAGACGTGGATCATAGGAAAGAAAGATAGAAAGCTTAGTAAGAAGAAATCAAAGCTAGAAACATTTCAGGAGGTTCCAAAGAGGTATTTGCAGAAGGTAGGATTGTAGAACTTGAACCTTGTCAGAATAGCAGAACAACATCGACTGGCACCTCGCCATGGTGAAGCAATGACAGTCGAATGCGGTGTCCCAAACCTATTATATACAGGTGAAGAGGGTTATTGAATCCTTCCCTCCCATGACGTCGAATACCCTACACAGTTTCAAGCCCCTTGCAAAGTTCCACATAGATAGGCATTTCATTTATATCATTGTGCGTGGAGACGAACACAAGGAAGAGCTCCAGTCATATTACAAACTCACAGAGGAGGACATGGAAGAAATAACCAAGGAATGGCCTGTAGAGTTCCTTGTACCAGTAGACCAGACAGAACTCTCCAACCCCGACCTCATCAGAAGCCCTATGGTCACTTTCAAAGAATATCATGCACCCAGTAGCAGTAGGAAGAAAGAGAAGGAAGAGGTATAGGAATCGAGTAGCAAAACAAAGGAAACTACACCAGATTCACTTGAAGGAGGAGGAGGTGATGAAGTATACAAAGAAGAGGAAAAAGGAGAAGAAAAAAAATAAGAACATGGCGAAGTAACACCACCTAAGGATCCCATCACGGAGGCTGATACATCCAAGAAAATAAAGGTTTTCCCAACGAAACCTTCATTGTGGAAGAAGTCAAAAGCTAGTAAGACCAAGTTGCATATTGTGCTCACGGTGGATGAAATTGACCTCATCATTGCCACTGTATCAGATATTGTGAAGGAAATTTTGCATCAAAGAGAATAAAACATGAGACAATGTTCGACAAGATCAAATCAGAGCTCAAAGGGGTACAACAGGCTCTCTATTCAATCCGCCCAGTGTCTATTGTGCCATTGCCATCAGAACAAACAGATTTGGGAGATGAGACTTCCCAACTACGCAGATTAGTAGACTCGATCGAGGCTCACCCTCTTCAAGTCCAGGAGGAAAAGGAGCATGCCATAGAGGCATTAAAGTAAGCAAAAGAAGAATCCATAGAGAAACGTTGAGTTGTGCAACAAGAAAAAGACGACCTCTAGGACAAGTTTGCAGAGGATAGAGCGTAGATCCAGAAGGAGAAATAAAAGTTGCTCACGGAGAAGAATGGAGTTAAAGAAGCAATCACTAGAGCACTTCACTCTATGATGGGCTTAGAACAGATGGAAGAAGAAACAACTAAGATCTAGGTGGAGAATATCGATGAAGTTATTCAATAGCTTCAAGCAAGAGTGGCAGAATTGGAACTACAAGTCATGCCAAGAACTCCGTAGGAAGTGCGAGATCAAAGGGAAGAAACTGCTTAGAGAGCATTTGAAATAATCAAGGCATTGGCATTAGAATGCAAGAAATTAATCAGTCAAAGTGCACAAACCTATGAGCACCTTGCATAGGACGCTAAACTAAGGACACTGGAGTCACAGCTCCAAGAGGCAAAGAAACAAGTAGCGACAGTACAAACACAGTTGAAGCTGTTGTTAGCAATTGAGAGGATGAAAATGTCTGAGGAACAGTGCACCATTCAGCAACAAGTACATGTCATCCAGAGTAAAGTCTTGGAAGTGACCTAGAGGCTACAGCTAGTGCAAAATGAAACCTGCACACTTTTTGAGGAGATTGAGGGAAAAGGTGCACAACTAGAACAAGTAGTCACCACGGTGGAACAACGATTGGAAGGACCAGTGAAAGAGAAAGTTATTTAGGAGTTCCTCGAGTAGGAGGCTCTGGTGAAGCAGCAGGTCAAAGCATCTCGAGCCAAGCTCAAGGCCTTCAGAGCAGAGTTTCCCGGATTAGAGTGACTCGGGATGAGTCACAGGTGATTGTTAGGGGCATGTTGGCCCTTGACCAATTTTTGGAGAACCTTTGTTCATGTTTGACCATTTTTGGGACTTCGACAGGATGGTAAAAGATGAATTGCTAGGCGAAGCGAAGATCACGGGATATTTCCCCCTTTTGTGGGATTTTTGGGTTTAGGGTTTATGTAACAGGTATGGGATGTCGGCCCATGGGTTTACCCATGTTTAGGCCCCATTTGTAATGTATAAATAGATATCTAGGCGATGTAAGAAGACACCGTGAAGAGACATAATAGAATCGGTTTAGTGCAGAGGTAGAGGCTTTCTGCATACTATGTGTTATGACTTGCAGAGCTAAGTGCAAGTGATTGTAAGAAGCTTGTGTGCAGATTGTGTAAGAAGGCTTTGTGTTGTGACCTAACTTGGGGAAGAAGGATTTGGCGAGGTGCGTGCAGATATCCTGTCCTATGAAAAGTTGGTTTTGTGGCTTTGTGCATGTAATATGATTGAAAGAAGATAATAAAGAAGATGAAGAGTTGGTGGACGTAGCCCCACGCTGGGGGTGAACCATGTATATCCTGTGTTGTTATTGCTTTATGTCATTAATGTGATTTATTATTTGTGGTGAATATTTATGTATGTTAGATGCATCTAATATAGTAGATTAGTGCTTAATAACTTGGATGAATTCTAGATATGTTGATGCTATGTGCTAAATGGTCAGAGATGCTTAGATCTTGTTGAATACTGTGTTGTTTTGTAATTAGGGTTTTACCTGCAATGTGAATAAAGGGTTAAGGACTAATGAATATTAACTTCTCAGTGCTATGTTAAAGCATTGTAATCACATATCTGTGTCCCAGCTAGGTTACAGACACTTGAGTCCTGCAACCCCCCTTGCCTCTACCTCGAGTGAGACTTTATCTGCTTCGTAGGTGTTGTCAAAAGGGTTGGTAGTTAGGGTTTTGTTGGTGCATTGTTGAAGAATTGAACCAAATTTAGTATTCATTAGTCCTTATCCATTTATTCACATCGAAGTTAAAACCCTAATTACATAACAACACAGTATTCAAAAATATCTAAGCATCTCTGACCATTTAGCACATAGCATCAACAGATCTAGCATTCATCCAAGTTATTAAGAATTAAGCTACTATATCAGATTCATCTAACATACATAATGATTCATCACTAAGAATAAATCACATTAATGAAACAAAGCAATCACAGCACAGGATATACGTGGTTCACCCCCAGCGTGGGGCTATGTCCACCAACTCTTCGTCTTCTTTATTATCTTCTTTCAATCCTCTTACATGCACAGAGCCACAAAACCAACCTCGCATAGGACAGGAGATCTGCATGCACCTCACTAGATCCTCCTTCCCGAGTTAGGTCATAACACAAAGCCTTCTTACACAGTCTGCACACCATCTTCTTACAATCACTTTCACTTAGATCTTCAAGTATTAACACATAGTATGCACAAAGCCTCTATCTCCGCACTAAGTCGATTCTATTAGGTCTCTTCCACTCTGTGTCTTCTTACATTTCCTAGATATCTATTTATACATTACAAATGGGGCCTAAACATGGGTAAACCCATGGGCCGACATCCCATACTCGTTACATAAACCCTAAACCCAAAAATCTCACAAAAGGGGGTGATATCCCGTGATCTCCACTTCACCTGGAACTTTTTCTTTGACTAGCCTGTCGAAGTCCCAAAAATAGTCAAACACGACCAAGGTTCTCCAAAACTTGGTCGAGGGCCAACAAAATTGTAATCATGTTTTGTAGGTTGGTGAGCCGAGTATTGATAAGCTCATGGGCTTATGTGTTTATTAGGCTGAAGAGCCTAAGTGTTATAGGCCAGGAGCATGTTTTTGTATATGTAATTATGAAGAACATTAATAAATATTAAGCATCACTGCATGTAGACCGACCACGAAGAAAGAGTGATGGGGGACTAAGCTTCCACAAGGTGGGTAAGGGAAAGGGGGATGAAAGGTTGGAAAGAGGGTCTAAGCTTAGGGGCTTAAGTCCTTGGGAATAATAATTTATTATTATTCCAAAGTGGTGTGAATGGTATACTGTTATCCTAAGTTCCTGGAAAAGGGAATGCGTACTTGATGGAGTGCATGCAACTTCATGGGCGACATGTGTCGGCCCAGGCACATGCATTTTAACCCAAGAATTGACCCTTGATGGGGGTATGTTCTCCATTCGGGCATCCATTGTCTATCATGTTGTCCATTTGTGTCTGACCTCTACATACCCTCATGCAGCTCTGAAACCATAAAACTGTAATGTTTTCATGAGAAGTCGATGTATCTGTCGTTTGAACCGTTTGAGTCTATGTTCGACCTCTACGTTGATTCCTTGTCATGTACCCTGAAACTAGTGGAAAAACCGTGGATTGAGCCGTTTCACCTATGTATCTCATGAGCATAGCCTATCCACCCTTTCAGAGCCGAGTCCGTACCAGAACTGTCTTTGGGTTTTTGTCTTCTTCTTTTTTTGAGTGGAATTGTGTTTTTGTTATCCTCACCTTGCGGGAATTGGGTTGAAATTGGTTGAAGAAGTGGGTTGTCAGGCCTGTGTTTGAAGAGGCAAGTTGTCAGTCCTGTGAGAAGATCTCTCCAGGTGAGAGAGTCTACTAGGAAGTGGTTTTCTCCCAGAGAGAGTCCAGTACCACCTACGGAGTTTTGAGAATTCCTGATCCTGCTTGTTGTCAAGACCCAGAGAGGGAGGTGAAGCACCGATGGACTGTGCTTGTGAAGGTGTATACTCCTGGGTGGAACAGGCATGTGGGGAATGAGATTCTCTGAGTAGTGGGCATAAGAAGGCTTCTGGAGTGAATCCTTCTAGCTTCTCTGTGCAGTTTTATTGTAACCTCAACCTAGTCTAGGATTCCCTTGCCCGGGGTGGAGCTTAGTCCCAGCTCGAGGGTGAACCACCGCTAAGAGTGATGAGAAGTGTGGTATAAGGTTGGGGGGTTCATGGAAGGTCTACACGTAGTTGGTGGAGTTACTATAGTTTCAAAGATAAGTATCATTATGTGTTTAATTTCAATTAAAATGCATGTCTGTGATGCTTCTAATATTAGCATCTATTTCGTTGCAAGTGAAATTATTGTTAATTCTAATTAATTATGTATGTTAGCGGTAATTATGTGTTTACTCTGTGTTAAGTAATTTAACTTCATTTAAATTCATACTTTATAAGTGTTATTCCACGTAGTAGTGTTGCCTGACAGTGGGGTTGATGGTCGGGGACGTTAAAAATGCTCTGATGCAGTTACTCGTTTTCTCCTTCTTCTTACACTCTACTTAAATACAATTTATAATTCAGATTCATTGCCTCATTTAGCCGTTATCCTCTGGATATTTGTATCACCATTCATTGTTTTCATTCACTTTCATAATTTTGACTCCATAGCCCTAAGTGTCCCTCCCCTTCCTTGCCAGCAAATTTATAAAAACCCCCAAAACAAACTAAATCTAGCCATCAATTGCCAAAGAAACATCAAGTGACACGAGAGAGCCCTCTCTGAGATGTGCAGGCTAGTACCCAGCTCTAAAGTTGGTTGAAACAATTACCTATGTCTTTGTTTTATCAGTTAAACAAATTTACAGAGTGTTAACATTCTGGCATCATTGCCTGGGAACGAAAGTGAAATCTTCCCTAGGAAAAGAACGACTTAAAGCTTCAGATTTGATTCCTGAGGGTGACAGTGAATCAAACACCTTATTGGCTGAGATTATTTTTTTCCCTGGAGACTCCATTACCAAGAGACCAGTTGCACCAATCAGTTTGAGATAGAAATCCTAGCTCCCAAGAGAATTCAGAATAGAAGAAACCCAGACCCAGAAGCTGCAATCCCCATGTTTGATCCTGAAAAGCTTGTACACAAAAGAAAAGAAAGGGAAATAAGCTCAATTTTGTGTTTAGATAGATATCTATACTTTCCCAAATATGGAGTAACAAGCATTGAAGATCTTGAGTTTGATGTAAAATTTGAGCAAACTATGTTCAGAACTAAATATGAATCTTGTTTGAACGAGGTCATATTGATGAAAAGAGATTCCAAGATTTGATTTTAGCTGCATCTTTGAAGCCTATAGTGATTCATACTCAAAACCAATAGCCACTCTGGCCCCTCACAGCAGCGATGATAGCTATATTTTCTCCTCGTGTACTTCTTACTCAGTTACATGATTTACCTCGAGAGTATAATCTAAGGATCAAATAGTATGATGTTGAAGGTAGTGTGTCAGCCCAAAAACATCTAGACCGGTTCAATGATTTTATAGACTTGGAAGAATTAGATTTTGAATATGAAAAAATGAGGTTGTTTGCACAAAGTCTTGCAGGAGAAGTGAGGAAGTGATTTAGAGCTCTTCCAGCAGCTAGTATCATAAATGTTGAGGCCTTTGAAACTAGTTTTCTTGCAAAATGGGGTGACAAGAAAAACCCCCTTGAGTTGTTGACTTGGTATAATAACATGAGGAGTTCACCTAATGAAACATTGTAGGAGTTTTCATCCAGATTTGTAAAGGTCTATAATCTGATTCCTACTGAGGTAAACCCCCCCACTAAAGATTCTCAACTCAGATATGTTGATTCCTTTGAAAGTGATTTTGCTTTATTGTTAAGGTAAAGAAGATATAACTCATTAGATGACATAATGAATGATGCAATAGAAGTGGAAGTGAACCTGATGGCCTCAGGGAAGATCAAAGTTGACTCTGACAGGGACATGAAAAAATTTCAAGATAAGGCACAGCCTTTGACCTCAAAAACATCAAAATAAAGGTTTGAAATGATGATGAAAACTATGGAAAAATGATGGAAATAATGCCTTTAGATAATAATCCTAACACCTGAGATCAGGATGATGGTCCACCCATAAATCAGAGAAGGCAAGCAATCCCACAAATCAGACAAAGATATTAGAGAAATCAAGGGGATCAGATAAATCAAGGAAATTAGGGGGATCAACAAATAAGACCTCTTTTTCAAAATAACTATGTAAACGAGAATTATGATGAAAACTTTGAATACAACATGCATTTTTTTTATGAAGATGAGACAGAGGTATTCTTGACTAAAGAGGAACATGACCAGTTCATGGATGCTAATGAAATTTTCATGCAGGTAAATGATGATAGGTTGTAAGTAGAAGCAGAAGATTACCAAACAGGGTTACAGAACACCATCGTGCAATTCCAAAGATAATATAATCTTTAAAATCAGAAACTGTCTGCCAACCCGCTCAAAGGGAAACCCCACCAAAGAAGCTCATAGTAGCATACCCTCTTCAAGTCAGCCCAAAGAAGACTTTTCTACAAAATATTTTGTGGACAAAGGAAAGAAAAAGGAGGAATCCCAGAAAAAGGTACCTGAAACAAGAAAGGAGACAGTCACCAAAGAGGTAGAGAAAACCTCATACTCCTTTAATTTTGAAAGTGAGATGGCCAAGATTAAAATTTATGTACCATTTAATGAATTGATCAAATATAGTGAATATAGAAATCAGATCATCAAGATTCTTAAGATGGAACAAACTTTTGACACTTTGAACATACAAGATGATCACTCAACCATCTTATTTGGCCCATGTGTAGAGGAAAATAGTGATGTTGAAGAAATCCCCCCTTTCTATGTCAGTCTGAAAATACATGATATGACTCTGCACAATGTCATGTTGGATTCAGGAGCGTCCCAAAACCTGATTCTTAAGGTGGTCATGGACTAATTGGGTCTAGATATCACAAGGCCTTACAAATACCTATTCTCTTTTGATTCAAGGAAGGTGAAATGCCTAAGTCTTATCAAATATCTGGTGGTGTCTTTAGCTCAAATTCCAGCAAAGAATATGGTCATGGAGGTAGTATTTGTTGATATTCCTCCCAAGTTTGGCATGTTGTTATCCAAGTCATGGGCTGCAAAATTAAAGGGAACTCTCCAGATGGACATGTCATACGCCACCATCCCTATCTTTGGTCAAGATAGAAGGTTGTACAAAGAGGTTTTGCCTAAATATATGGTCAGCAAGAAGTCACAGCCGAGTAATCATCCAATATACTCTGTGGAAACTGATTTGGGGTATTCTATTTTATTCAATGATCTGTGTTTTGAAGAGAAAGAGCCAGAAATTGATATGGCTGACAAAGATAGATCCGATCAACAGATTCAGAAGTTTTCAGAGTAGCAGGACAATGCAAAAAATGAGATGTAGAGAAAGATATTTAATCGAGCTATCAACAGAGAGGGGCTAGGAGTTGGTGTGTGGATTAACCCCCCCCGGTAGATTGGCTACAAAATTGTGCTCTTATAAGTTGTCTTTTGATTGCACAAACAATATGGATGAATATGAAGCATTGGTATTAGGATTGAAAGCTTTAAAAGAAATGGGTGCTAAGAAGATAATTGTTCATTAGGATTCTAAGTTGATCATAAATCAGGTGAAGGGGATATATCAAGCCAAACACCCCAGATTAAGAGAATACAGGAATACAGTGCTTGACCTGCTTGAAGAATTTTCAGAATATAGCCTCTCAATGATTCCAAGGGGTCAGAATCAGATTGAGGATGCCCTTGCCACTTCATCTTCAGTTTTTAACATTCCAATATTTCCTAGCAGGGGATATGAGGTTGAGATCAAGCACAGACCAACAGTGCCTGATAATATTAAGTACTGGCAGGTTTTTGAAGATGATAAACAAATAGAAATTTTCCTCAAACTGGAAAAGCGATTTGAAAATTTGAACATTGATGAAGAATACTGAGATGAAGAGGTGGATGCAACTTCTTTCAGAAAGGATGGATACTTTGATAATCATATTGCAGGTAGAGATATAGTTCAGCTGAAGAGTAACATCATTCCCAAGGGCTCAGTCCCATTGGAGAAACCTTTTGATTATAACGATGTGGTGAGAAGTCCAAAAATTATATTAAATGAAGGGGATGTTGAGGATTGCAATATTGGGACTTAAGAGGATCCCAAGATCATTAAATTGTCCAGAAACCTCAACCCTGAAGTCAAGGAGAGATATATAAATTTAATGAAATAATTCCTTGATGTTTTTTCCTAGAGCTATGAAGATCTAAACTTTTATGACACCAATATAATTCATCATGTGATCCCAATCAAAGAAAATCACAAACCTTTCAAATAGAAATTAAGAATGATAAACCCTTTTTTGTTTCCCTTGATTGAGAAAGAGATAAAGAAGTTATTTGAAGCCAAGATCATAGTATCCCTGAGGTTTTATAAATAGGTGGAAAATCTTGTGCCAATCAGAAAAAAGAGTGGATAAATCAGGTTGTGTGTGGATTTCAAAAATCTGAACAGGGTGTCTCTAAAGGAAAACTACCCACTTCCCAAGATGGATCACATTCTACAGAAAGTGGTAGGTTCTCAAAAAATGTTAATGTTGGATGGTTTCTCTAGATACAATCAGATTTTGGTGCATCCTGATGATCAGGAAATGACTACATTCACAACACCATGGGGTATATTCATGTATTCCAAGATGCCTTCTGGGATCATAAATGCAGGGGCAACATTTCAAAGAGCTATGGATACAGATTTTTCTGATGAGAAACAAAAATTCATTGTTATCTAACTATATGATATCATTGTGTATTCTGTTTCGAATGAAGAACACCTCAAGCATCTAAGAAGGGAATTTCAGAAGTGTAGAAAGTTTGGTATCTTGTTGAACCCCAAGAAGTCAAATTTCACCATGGAAGAAGGAAAGTTGTTGGGCCACATTATTTCAAAGGGAGGGATAAAGATGTACCCCAGCAGAGTTGAGGGAATATTAAAAATTTGCATACCCAGAAGTAAAAAAGAGGTGCAATCTTTTCTCGGAAAGGTGAATTTTCTGAGAAGGTTTATCCCTAACCTAAATGAAATCATAAAGTATATTACTAGCATGCTCAAGAAAGGAAATGAAATAAAGTGGACCCTTGAAGCCAGAAAATACTTCGAAGACATTAAGGTGGCATTGTCCAAGGCTCCAGTATTGTCAAGTCCTAATTTTGAAAAGGACTTCATATTTTTCTCCTTTGCTTCAGAGCACACAATTGTTGGTGTTTTACTATAGAAGGATGAGAAAAATTTTGAGAATCCCATAGCATATTACAACAGGACATTGAGGGCTTCCCCCTTGAAGTATGATATCATGGAGAAGTAGGCATATGCACTAGTCAAGGCCTTGAAAGAGTTCATAGTTTACATCTTGCATTCCCATACTACAGATTGTGTGCCCAGTAGTTCTGTGAAAGACATCTTAACCCAGCCTGATCCGAAAGGAAAAAGGGGTAAATGGATAGTTGTGTTGTTAGAATATGACCTTGAGATCAAACCTACAAGGGCTTGCAAAGCTGATGGAATAGACCAATTGTGAACTCTTAGGAATAAATTTCATTGTTGACTTTTCAATAGGTGTAGAGGAGGAGAAATATCCTCAGATATCCCAAAAATTCCTTGACTCCCCATGGTATGCATATATCATTTACGTGTTGAGAAATTTGTAGGCTCCTCTTGAATTGAGTAAAACGAAGGCCAGATTGTTAAATCTTAAAGCAGTGAAGTTTTGTATAGTAAATCAATCTCTATATTGGAAGGATCTGGGGGGAATTTTGTTGATTTGTTTGTTGGAAGAAGAATCAGAGAAGACCATCAGAGAATTCCATAGGGTGACTATGGAGGGCACCATTATTGGAAAACCACTGTGCACAATATTTTAAGGGCTGAGTTCTATTGGCCTAGAATTTTTTCGAATGTCTATAAAGAAGTTTCAAGATGTCATGAATGCCAGATTTTTTATGGGAAAAGAAAATTGCAACCTCTGCCTTTGAAACCCATCTTTGTTGAAGCACCTTTTAGATAGTGGGGTCTTGATTTTATAGGAGAAATACATCCACAGTCCTCATCTTAGCACAAATGGATTATGACAGCAATAGATTACTTCACTAAGTGGATTGAGTCATTTCCCACCAGGCAGACAACAGATGTTGTTATCATCTAGTTTTTGGAAGACAATATTTTATCTAGGTTCGAATGTCCAATCAAAATCATCATAGACAATGCAACAACATTTAAGTCCAAAAAGATGGAGAAATTTTGCAGTGACTACAACATAACTCTTGGCCACTCCACTTCTTATTACCCTCAAGTAAATCGGTTGGTTGAGTCATCAAACAAGAATTTGAACAGAATTATAAAAAGGTTGTTGCATGATAACAAAAAGGCTTGGCACAAAAATCTCATCCATGCACTATGGGCTGATAGAATCACTCCAAAAAACATTATTGACACTTCACATTTTCATATTGTTTATGGCACAGAGGTAATCTTTCCTACTACATTGAGGTTGCCAGTGATGAGGTTGCTACAGGAACAGGATGCTAATACAGATGGCACTCGAAGAAGAAAATGTGAACTAATCAGTGTATAACAAACAAGAGAAAAGGCCTTCAATAATTCTCAGTTGCACCAAGACAAGATCAAAAAAGATTTTGACAGACATACCAAAGAATATAATTTCAAAGTGGGAGACTTGGTATTGAGATGGGATGCCAGAAATGAAGATAAGGGAAAGCATGGGAAATTTTACCATCTATGGTTGGGACCATTCAAAATTGTAGCATACCATGGAAACAATGCCTATCTGATACAGGAAAGTAATGGAGACATTGTTGGAGGAGGGCCTATGAATGGTAGGTTCCTCAAACATTACATCATTTAAAACAATCATCACCTCTTCCATTCATTGTACATAATCATTTTCATTTTTTGCATGAGAAAATTGAAATAAAAGAAGCATAGTTGAAAACCGAGGCAAAGGCCCTAAGTTATGTTGGGTGGATTTTGAATTGTTGAATAAAGGTTGATAGATTCAAATTGCAGAAATAAATCATAGCCCAATGGGTAGGCACTCAATCTACCATTCTTTGTTATCTCGCAGGGAGGATAGCATACCCAGTTGGAGCCCATGTTATCACTATAACATTTTTTATATGGAATTCAAGTTTCGAGAATTAGTGAGAGGTTAAACTGGTGTAGAGGCACAATAAACTAGAGGACAAGGCCATATCTAGCGGAAGGAGGCTAAGTCTAGTGGAAGTGTGGAGTTGATGGGACCCAATGGGCTGCAGATCGCAGGCGCTGCAGATCAACTGTGAGGGATCATTTCGGGCAGATAACTAGCGCAGAGGTTAATTCTTGAAAGCGGGTCGAAAAGAAAACTGTGGTTTTGGCTCGGGACCACATGGAGCCACCCGATGCATTTTGGGGTGATAATCAGTCTATCCCAAACCAATTTGCCTCATCCCTTAAATCGGGTGTATATAAAGGGGTGGACCCTTATCATTATTTTATGTTTTTTCAAATCATTGGAACGTTGGAAGTTGGCAAGACCGCTCCATTTGAACTAAAGCTCAATGGTACACCAAACTCACATGTCTTCCACTCATTCGTAGGTATTTTTCATCGCTGCCATGGACCCTATCATTTTGTTTGTAGTAGAGAAAGATCCCCCACCAAACGAGGAAGCCCTAATGGATAGAGATTTTGATGTGTTCGATACTGAAATAACCATCTCGCCTGTCTCTGTATCTAGAGCCAATTTGTCAGATAATGTAGGAAAATAGATACCCTTTCTTGAAGTAGTCCGGGCCCTTATAGTCCCTTACGTCATTGAGGTCGCATTCCCTTTCCCAGAATTCATAGGTTAGTGCGCAGAGCAATACTCACAGGAAGAGAAGGTCATTTTAAATAAATTAGGATCTGATGACCCTTGTAGAGTAGATAGCCCATCAATTTGATACACCCTAGGCATACCATAGTCCCCCTCCATAGTGTCTAAACATTTTGAGGAAGAAAATTTGATTACGGTTTACAAGGAATGTCCCCCCGAGGTCAAAAACCTATTTTTCCAAACAATTGTCAAACTCGAGCATATTTCTGAGATTTTTTCTATGCCAATGAATGTAAATATCATGGTTATTGAAGTCCAATGGGAATGTTCCATACTCAGTCAAATTTTAGGTTTAGATAATGACAAATATGTAGTTGAGTTCATCTTAGGCTTTTTGTTAACATTTTTCCAGTCAAACTCCAGACAGTCAGTCCCCATCAGCTTTGAAGGATTCATAGCTAATAATGTACACAAACAGCTATTGAATTTCCAGTCACTAAGGCACTTCACATATTACACATACTTGTTGAAGATGTTCCTGGAGACAAACAAGAAAGAGTTCCCTAAAGAAGCATTCATCTCAACTGAATGCGAAAGAATCACAATGTTAATTTTTATCAACAAGATCATGTCCAGAGTTTATAGCCTAATCTTCAACACCAGCCTACCAAGAGTCTTGGAGGACATGGAAATTTATTTGCATCCAAATCCATAAAACAAAGTGGGAGATTAGGTGTTATTCATGCATTCTACAGTAATTTGGGTATATAGTTGTTAAGAGGACCCTTACCTTTTACCTATTTTTCTGACACCCAGAGACTTTTCCCTGGATTTCATCAGGCAAATAATCATCTTAGAGACAGAACATTTTCTGAAACTACACAAAGCATCCAACCTCAAATTTCCTTTCATCGTAGGACCCTTTGTTGTAAAGACCAGATCCTTCTTATCTTAGATCCAGTCCAAACTCAAGGAGTTTGGATTTGCATAGCTACAATGGAGAAGATATGATCCACATTAGGTCATATCTAAAAGAAGATTGATGAACAAAAAGGCCCCCTATGAACATGAGTATGTTGAAGGCTTTGACAAATTGGAAAATTTAGAAACCAGTGTTGATATGGAAGACATCTTGCATCCTACTCAAACACAACAAGTGGGGCCAACCCCATAGCAGACTCCTAAGAAGTTGATACTCAAAGTTCTCAAAGCAAGTGTCTACACCAAGAGAAGCAGTTCAGAGGCCCTAGACACTAGTAGTCAGCAGAATGCTCCCAATAAAATGAAAATCATACAATCCCCACAGATAGTGGATCTGAAGGAAGAAGAGCCTAAAGAGAAAGTAAGTATGGATATGGTGGAGAGTGGCATCATAAATGAAGAAGTTGGTAAAATAATCTTTCCCCGAAGTGAAAGCAACTCAAGATCTTTCAGCAGCAAAAAACACATTTTTGAGAAAGCACCTAAAGTAGTATATCAATCTAAAGAATATTTGGCGAGGCAATATGTTGAGAAAGGAAAATTGGCCATGAGTGAAATAAGAGAGTTGATCCCTGAAGTAGAAAATATTTCTCATCACAAGTCTTCTCTATTCACAGTCAGGGAGGTATAGAAGAGGACACTCACCATAGCAGTTGCATATGAGGATAAAGTGTTTGAGGTTAAGCTACATTATGACAACATCAGTGCCCCAGACAAGGTGAAATTCCACAGAAACACCAGTGACATGTTGTATTCATATTACTTGGGTCTAATCTTGAAGAATTCAAGGTTGACAACTCATGCACTAAAGTTGGAGGGACAGTTGAGACAAAAGAAAGAATCCATCAGAGCTAGGAAGACTCAAGTCAAGAGATTAGAATCTGAAGGCCCTCAAGGAGTGAAATCCTCCTTACAAGAGAAGGACAAGCTGATTCAAATCTTGAAGAAAAAACTAAAAATGTCTGCCACAAAGCCTCCACAAACAACATAACTAGTTTCTCTAGAACAAGAGAAGGAGGCATTTCGACAAGAAGCATTAAAATACAAGGCCAAGGTATCACAACTGGAGAAAGAAAAGGTGAATTGGTCACAAAAACATACAAAAGTATCAAACATGGATCTAGTTGTACCGTGTACTGCAAAAATTGGGCCAAGCATTGAAGGACTTGTCTAGGCTATTTCACAGGTTAGCCTGAAGGCAGGAGAAATCAAAAGCCTTAAGGGAGATATAGAAAAGTTGCAGCAAGAAATGAAAATAAAGGATAAGAATATGGCTCGGTTCCAAAAGGAGAATCAAGATTTGCAGGAAAGAGTAGACAAGTTGAAGACAAATTTGAAAGGCAAAGGATTGTTGCAGGGATCCAAACACGACATCTGGGATTCTATCACTACGGAAGATTCCAAGTTCAAGGTGTATTTAAATTTCATAAATGACAAAGATAACATGGCCATCACATCCAAAAGCAGGCGCACTGTTGTGAATGAGACACTGGCGAAGAAACCCTTAGAGTGGGCTCAGAATGCTATAAATCTGCTAAATTCCATCCCCACCATTGAACTTCAGACCATTGGGGTCAAAGACAGGACTACATTGATCATTTGGGCCAAGAGGGTCATTGCCAAGCATAACCTACTTAAATCAGTCCAAACCAAGGCCATACAGATGGAGAAGAGCATACAAGAATTCAAATATATGTTTGAAGAGTCGTTCATTAAAGGCCTCCCACCATTTTGGGATGGCAAAGGAAAATTGTATGATCAGGAGGAATACAACTCTCACCTTGCCCAATGCAGAATGGATCACTCCAAGTTTGAAAGCCTAGAGGAAAACTTAAATAGAACAAACCTGGTGAAGTATTTGACCACAGATTTTGAGATCTTGAATCAGTTCAAGACGGTGAAGATCGGGCTGCCAACCATGACTTATTCCTCTTGCATTGACTTGAAGATACTAATCAAGGAAATGATGTACTACGAGATCCCATCTGACTTGCAGTGGAAGGAGATAGTGTGGTTGGGCAAGACTAAGTGCAATTTTCCAGGAACCAGTAAATAATGTCCAGATGTCATCAGAATGACTGATTCGGTAGAGGACCAAAACAAGACAGGTGGTGAAGATAGAATATGAAGGGTCATAATAATCGGACGTTGGTTCATGAAACATTTTTGTTTGACCAATCATTGTAATCGGTTCTCATGTCGAAACTGTCAAATGTAATTATTATAGTCAGTTTTAGAAGCTGAAATGTTTCAGTTTAGATATTGTAATCAGTTTCTAATTGAAAGGAGCTTGAAATGTATAAATGTTAGAAGTTCTGAATGTATTAATGTTGGCAGAAGTGCAAGAGCACCTTTTAGTTTTTTTCTGAACTCAATTGTAAATTTCTGGAGCTGAATTGAATACATATGCAGAAGATTTTGAAGTCTCTATGAAAAGATTCTAATGGTGGTGATATGAGTTTTGTTTCCACTTCTTGTATGTATTTCCTGTGTTCTTTAATTCCGTTTGCATTTTCTTCTGTTTAAATTGGATAGTTAAAATCTCATAATTCATCTTGTGATGCTCTCGGTTTAAGCAATTTAAACTGTGTAATTTTGTTAAGGTCCTAACCCGCACATAGGTAGATCAATGTATTCGGATGTAATAAAGGTCAATATTAATAAGACCTTTCAATAAAATAGAATAAGGCGGATGTAAGAAGACCTAATAGAAGCTTCCGCTTCTAGAAGGAT
>SNQJ01S0001683.1:60330-93760 GCA_010110895.2 Picea sitchensis
TTGGAAAATAATATGTCTAAAACCCATGTAATCATGAAAAATGGTTTATGTAAGGGTGTGGGAAAGCGAAATATGGTTAAAAGTGAAGTGAAAGTGAAGTGAAAATGTTGGTAAAAAGATGACACTTTGGCGACTCAACAGAGTGTCTGAGTCCATTTTCATGAAATTTATCTGGGACCCCCCTCTAACACTGGGGATAAACACAAGGTCGCGTGCGAAAAGGTAGAAGAGATAACCCCTCCAAAGTCGGACCAATCATAGTGGAGAACACATATAGAGGGCTTGTTTTTGGATTTCATCATTTTCATTTTCCATGGGGCTTCATGGGTCTCTAATCCATTCGAGGTCCTCATTTGTCCTCCAGACCATTTTTTCTTGATACCCTTGACAGGTTTCAGGCTCGATACCCTGCTCATTGTGGTCTACCTGACTTTCGACTGTACCCGCCTGGTGACTGTTCGCGTGCTGGAAACCTAGTTGCCAATCTTTGTTAGGGACATACACAGGTGACTGTGGGGGTATACACAGTACCTAGGACAGAAATTGGGCCATGCTTCACAGAGTATACCTAGAGGGTGCTTCCGTTTTCAAGTTACAATTGCACCGGCAAGTTGCTGTTGTGTTGGTTGTTGTAACTGTTCTTCCAATTAATTTAGTGTTTGCTTGTCTTATCTTCTAAGGATTATTTTGTAGTGGGTGTTACTTTTGAGTGTTTAGACTACCTTAGAGTGTCTTAGATATTCTCACACAGTGGAGGATCCCTAGCTCCACCAGTCACGAAGGTTTCTTGGCCTGCCGCCGATTACACTGGAGCCACCCCCACCACCTTTAAGGCGGAAGCTAGACCAACAAGGGTCTTTTGAAGTGACCAGGTTAAAAACCATTGTGCCTGAAAAACCCCCAGAGGAATCGACCATTCTGAACCTTGAAGAAATTGCTCTTAGCCTGGTTGAAACCCCAACCATTGATTTCTTGGCACCTTTTATTGTACCAATTCAATTTCACGAGTGTCAGACAGTGTCTCACACAGCAATGGAAAAACATGTTGTTACTCCTTCTGGGAATTCTTCAATTCCCACCATGGTTGTCACCTCAGGAGAGCTTTCATCTCCTAACCCACCGTCGTCAATCCGAGCCACCATGGTCTTGAACGCAACTACTTTGCATAGTGGTCCGAACCCGTCTTTAGCGGTGGCCACAACCCCTTTCACACCAAGTGCGATAGGCCCTCCGTTCTCATATGGGATGCCTAGTTCAGGTACAAGTCCTGTACTTTCCTACTCCACTTTACAGACTTTGGGTCTGGGGGCAGGGAGCTCTAGCGCTCCTCTGCAAGGTCACATGGAGATCACTCCTTTCCCTTTTAACGCTTTTCCTTACGGAGGAGGTCATATCCCTCCTTCGTCCCCTTCACTCAGTGGCTTGCATCAGCAATCCGTCGGGCAACCTACACACAATAGTTTATTTGGAGCGGGGAGTCAAGGACCACCTTCACATAGTATGCTGGTAGGTTCGACACCGTTTTCTTGGAATGAAACGTTTTGTAAGAACACCTTCTCATCAACCGCTTTCCCGACTGGGGGCAACCCCATTTTTGGACAATCTACTCCTGTACAAGGTACTATTCCTGCACAAGGGACAAACCTAGCAGGCCCTTAGAATTTAGGGCAAGGATCCGTTCCCTCCTCCAGAAATGCCAATCTGGGGTAATTCTTTCCACAATCAATGGAACCACAGAAAAACTACTATGCCTATCCCCATGGGACCGGAATGGGGTAGTCCTTCCCAAAGTCCTTCGAATACAATGCATGCCTAACCATCTATGTCCTATTTGGGAAATCAGCTGATGATGTCTCCACATATGCAAAATCTTTACGCTGGCTAGGGCCATGGTTTCTACCAAAATCCGGGCCAGCAGCCAAACTTTTCCTGGCAACCTGGTGCCAGTCAAACTCCAGGACCCTTTTTCCCAGGTTATCAACATCAACCTAAACTACTGTTCCTGGCAACTTTACACTTGCCAGATTTGACAAGGTTGTTGAACGACCCTATTTGTCACGATTCGCTTTGGCCTCCTATCACGATGAAGTTGCCTTCAGACATTCCAAAGTTCGAAGCCAATCCTAAAGAAGATCCAAGAGATCATGTGACTACCTTTCATCTTTGGTGCTCATCTAACTCATTGAAACATGACTCTGTACAGTTGCGATTGTTTCAACGTACTCTCATTGGGAGTGCTACGAAATGGTACATTGAGCTCGATCGCTCAAGATACTCTTCTTTTGGTGAACTAGAGATGGCTTTCCTTAACCATTTCCAGTTACCTGTGAGATATGACGTTGGCACAGAGCTTCTCACTAATTTCGAACATGCAACAATGGACCATATCTCTGATCACATCCAAGAATGGAGACACCGGAAGAGTTTAATCAAGGTACCAGTTCCACCAGCATTCCTGCTTGAGTGGTTCCTTAAATCTTTGGTCCCGTAGTTATCCAAAGACATTGCAATGTCGGGAGTTTTATCTAAAGAAGATGCCATCATGAGGGCTCAACAGTTTGAGCTCATCTATTCTCAGTCTGATTTATTATACAACATCTTGCCAGATGCACCACGTTCAATACTGGATAAAACTAGATAGAGAGTTGGACCACATGCTGATGGTATTGTCGGTTCAACACAAACCAAGCCCGTTGAGCAATTGACAAAGAAGTTGCAAAAATTATCCATACAACACATAACAACCAGCCAAACTACTACTTTGGCTGCTCCCCCTACCAAAATGTCAAAAGTACACACTGTGCAGTCGACTAACCCAAAGGCTACCCAACAGCCTAAAGGGAAGAAAAAACAACGAAATAAGGGTAAGGGGGATAAAAAACCCAACGATAATGCCGATGGGGAAAATACTGAAAAATGGAAGGTGAAGTATCCTTGCAACTTATGCGCGGAAGACCACCCGACCCATCTATGTACTCAACTTGCAGAGGCCCAAAAATTTGTTACACAACAACAACAAGCGGTGTTGACGAACCCATTTCAACATGGGCAAAATCTAACTCAAGCTTCTGCAAGCACGAAAGGGGGCAGCCAAGAAACCTACCCGCCTCCGAACAACCCCTCATCCGCGAACATTTATATGGTTAGGGGTGATGCTTTCATATCGACTAGAGCGCATGATTATAGTAAACCAAGCGCTTCTGAGAAGGGTAAGGAAGATGACCTCCCATCTCTTCCTCTACAGATTGAGAAGACATTGGGAGAAACAATGACATGCATTCAAAAAGGTGAATTTAAAAAATCTTCTCATAACCCAAACGCAAGGGCCACCCAAAACTACTCTGTGGTGGAAGATTTATCACAAACCCCTTGTGCGATGTCAGCTTTGGAGGTCCTCCAAAGATGCCCTGCTCAAAGGAAATCCTTGTTAACTGCATTGGGCTCTACTGAGACTTGTAATCCGGGTACCATCATGTTAGATACAACTGACTTAAAACCTCTTCTTCCTTACCACGTAACGTTTCATATAGTAGTGGCTTACCCCATGAAAACTTTTACACGAAATATCTTCCGCATGGTGGTCGACGAGGGTGCCTCAACATGCGTTATGTCATTGGCATGTTGGAAGGCCATTGGCCAACCCGTTTTGTCTCCATCACCTACTGTCCTCACTAATTTTGACGGTCGTTCATTTCAACCACATGGCATAGTTCCTTCTTTCCCCATGAAGTTAGGAGGGAAATCCATGTGTGTCAAAGTAGAGGTAGTCAATGCTCCCCTCGACTATAACCTCTTGTTAGGAAGGAGTTGGACTTATTCTATGCAAGCTGTGGTTGCTACAAATTTTTGGGTCTTGTTGTTTCCACATGAGGGCCGGATAGTGACCATCAATCAACTGTCTTTCTCCAGACTTGACCCAACTTTGGGGGCATCCACGGTCCCGATGATTTATAATCTTCAACCAAGTGTCGTCAATGTAGGAGTTGGTTTGTGCCCATCCTTGATGGGTACCTTCAATTACCCACCTCCTCACGGTGATATCAAATTTATATCCAATCACCATAAGGCTGCGATTTTTCAAGTTTCGTCGTTCCACACGACTTACTTCGAGTATCCATGGATACTTCCTTCCCCATCGGCCATGATGGATGAGACAGGGCACCCATGCATGTCCATGCCCTTTTCTGTCGCTGAAGTAGCGTACTCTTTAGTCCAGAAAGCTTTGGCTAACACTAATCTGACTCCTGCAAAAGAGTTAGATCCACTTCTAGAGCCTATTTGGGCTCAAGGTTCTCTCGCTAACATTGATTCGTTAGACTTAGTCTTACCTTCTGATGAAGCAGTAATGAAGGCAATGACTAGTCTGGACAAACCTTGGGAATATCTTCATCAAAGATCATATTTCCTCCCAGAGTTAAGCAGAATCGAAGCAGGAGAATTCACCGTGACTATGACTAGAGATAGGTCTTGTCATACTAATCCCTTAGCTACACACAATATCTGTGCTGAGGGTAATATGGCAACCATTGATGAAATGACACCTATCAATATCTCCAGAACCCCTGGCATCATAGACAATGTTTTCGTCGGAGCATACAACTCCCCCGAGGAGATGCCAGGCATCGACCCACAAAGAGTCTATCATGAGCTAACTTTGTTGTTTTTCAAGCTCGCTTTGAGATCCGAAAGCAACATCCGACGAGACTACATTTATGCTTTTTTATCTTGTCCAGATTAATTGAGAAAAGTAACCATTATGGATTCTTCTTTAAGCCCTTTTCAGACTCCTTAAAGATGAAAAGATTTTCGAGTGACCTTGTTTCTTCACACTCGTTCAATTGATCCAGAAGATCGTTCCTTAAACAGGTCTCCTTTTAAGCCCTTTTCATACCCTCTAAACATGAAATGATTGTTGAGTGATTTTTTGACCTTTCACGCTCTTTAAACTGAAATTTGAAGTCACATCTATCCAGTGGTAGTTTACCCCTTTTTCGGTTCGGATGGTCAACTATATGAACAAAGGTATACTCTATGGAACTTCCGTTCTTTAGAAGAGTACTCTCAGGTATAATTTTATCCCTTTTTTGGGCATGAGAGACTAAACATATGAAAAAGAAACCCCCACGGAGTCCATAGTTAATCTCTTTTCAGACTCCCTAAAATTGAAAAGATCGTCGAGTGACCTTATTCTTTCACACTCATTAAATTGGTCCAGAAGAATATTCCCGATGGAGTCCATAGTTAATCTTTTTTCAGACTCCTTAAAAGTGAAAAAATGGCTGAGTGATATTTTCCTTGTCACACTTGTTAAAATGGTTTTGAATCAACATCTAATCGGTGCTAGTTTACCCTTTTTCGAACCGACTAGACTATCTTCGAAAAAGGTACCCCAATGGAGTCTCCTTTTATGTTTCTTCAGACTCTCTAAATATGAAAATCCACCGAGCTTACCTTCTTCGGGCTTGTTAAACTTACATCGAAGGACGTTACCATTGTGTGTTTTGTTAACCGTGTTTGCATACCTTATACGCCAGCCTTGTAACAGTTTGCTTCTGTGTCTTAACACCTTTGGCCTTCAGAGGATTTTTCCCGAGTGTCTTTCTACTAGAACATCAGTCTTGTCCTTGTGCCTTGAACTTGTATGTTTGCAACACTCATTCCTCCTTTGTAACGTAATATTCCTTTATTCTTTTTCCACAATTATTGAAAAGAACAAAAAAATCAAATATACCCCAAAAAGAGAAAGGGAAAAGTATTTTCTTTATTGTAAGCATAATGAGTCACCCTTGGATAAAGCACATCTGTCTGTTTGTTCATCATACTATGGGATGTAGTATGACCTTAGGAATCTTATCTCGCTATATAGAGTTGTGTCCTCCACCGTTTGGTTATTCCAAACATATGGAGAGTTTGTGGTGCCTCCTGCTTCGTAGACTTATGATTAACATACATGATTCTTGAGTCTCATCATTTGTCATGCTATTGTCCAAGGGAAGTTTGTCACTAAGCCTGAGTTGACCCCTCTACAATATGTCTCTTGTCCGCATACCCGGCCATCCTGAACATCCAATCAAGTCTTTGTTTGAAATCACTGAAGCCTTTAGTCCGATCATCAATATTATCAAGTCCATGACCGACGAGTCATCAAAGACCTCTGGGTAGTGCAGTTGTACACTCATATTACACTCCTACCTGAGTTTTGAAGATTTTGAAGTTGTTGCTCGAGCTCTGAAGATCTCATCTGTAGCCATCAGGCCGAATCAACTTCTGGAAGATGGATACTCTATATGTATATCTTTCTTATTTTGAGATGTATCTCTGCTATGTATTATTCGTGGCTACTCTTTATAGTTGTTTGACATGGATCTACAATGTATTTGATTGGTAGCCATGGTTTTGTTTTATCTCGAGCATGGGTATGCCCACCTCGGTGAGACATTTGTTATTTTGCAGATGACACCTCCGAGTTCTTGATCCTTGGGCTCAATCCTTCAGCACATCAGTAAAGATTGATAATGTATTTCGGCCATCAGATGCTCTTTTGACCTCACACATTAGGGGGCATCTATTATAACCCTAAATTTCACCACGCATGCTTACCTGGCATCAGGCCAACTCATATCCCTTCTTTGCCAAAACACTACTGAACAACTCTTTGAAAATCCTCTTGAATAAAGGCCCATGTGCCCTAATCGATTACTGCATGCGTGTACATGCTGGCTGACCCAAAACAACCCACGTGGACCGAAAAAAGCATGAAAAAAGGAAAGTTGTCAACGGAACAAAAAGCTATGGGTTATTTAACTGAAACTCCTGGCCATGCATGGCCGAGGGTTCTCCCAAATACCTAGCTCCTTCTAGCCTATAAAATAAGGGGTAGGGGTCCCATTTGGAGGAGGAAAAATATAGCAAAGAAACTATGCCCATTTACATATTCCCATTGTCCCAACCCTTTAGCCTTTCCTTGTGCCAAAGGAGATTCAAAGTAAAGAAGTTGAAGGACAGAAGAAGAGGAGCCCATGATCAGGTTCAAGGAGCAGTGGTCGGTCTTAACTTTTGTAAGTTGACTCATTCTAAGAAATAAAGAAAATGCTTTTCCCATCCCAATTCATGAATTGTTTATAGTTTGATCAGCATATGTTTGATTTCTAACCCGTTAGTATATAAGTAGAATGCATGCATAGTTGTTGCTTGTCTTGAATGCAGGTTATCTTTGGAAGGAGTATTTAGAACAAGTAATCAAGCACAATGGAGGATCGACATCAAATGTCGGTAACGAGGTAGGTTGATCTTTCCATGCATTTACTAAGAAAAGGGGATTTAAATCTAGGGATGAAGGTAGAAAGTAATTTCTATTCATTCATATCTACATGCAAAGTCTGAACTCTATTTGCTAGTCCGTAGGGTGTTTTTCCCCAACAACAGGAAGTAGGAGGCTCAATGGATGGTGAAAACACATGTTGAGAAGAAGCATGATCAAGAGGAGGAGGACCATGTGGTGGAGTATAGGATGTGGATCGCTATAGTGATGAGGTAGATGGAATATAATCATGAGAAGGTTCCCTCAACCTCTTGATGAGGTCGATGGCACTAACAATATTAAACATCAGTGATGTCATGTAATGAGGCAGAGTCACCCATATCATTAAAAACTCTTGTACCAGTAATATGTCTAGAACTAGTTTGGGTACCACTCCATTACTAATCATAACACCACATAGGCGATCTGCCACTTCTATTTGGACTCTCCAATATAGCCTATGTGGCATGCGAGGTATATGTACTGCAGGATACTCCTATACCTCCTCCATCTCCTCATCATGTTGGGGAGGCTCATCCCCAACATATGTTCCAATATATGCAAAACGATAGATACTAATAATAAGATAATTGAAAAAAATGTTACAATAAATTATATGTGCATTAAATAAGACATAAACATATGCAACTAGATTTATCAAAACATAACAATAATATTAACTCTCTCATATGGTGGCTTGGATGCTATAAATAGGATATTTGGACATCCTCTCCAATCCATTCCCACATATAGGTATTCTACAACTTTGAGGACATGATTGTCCTCTCCATCTAGAAACTCATATACCACCCTACCTTGAAGTACATGTCCAATCTGTTGGACCCCTCTTAGAAAAAAATACCCCCACATGCACATATTCACAACATAGGCCTAGGAGAAAAATAGGGTAATGTAAACAAGTCTAACATGAATGTGAAGAATCTCCTCCTAGATAAAATTTCATGATAACGATCCAACACAAAACAAAACTGTCTCAAAAAAATATTCATCCACCTAATCAATCAGGGGCCTCTACACTAAACTATCTACATAATACATCAAAGAGAAACTAAAGCATTACCCATCAGAGGTAAAGCGTGACAATGTTGTGATAATAAAACACAGGAACTTAACCTCCTCTCTATGGAATGAACTCATCTGCATCTAACCACCAAAAACCTAGAATATTGAAGTGGAAAGAATGTCTATATTGACATATCTCTACACATGCCAATTGGGTCTCTCTTGCAACACCAAGCAGTTTATTAGGGAACTGGTTCCAATCCCCCCCCCCCCCATATTGTAAGGAACGATGGTAAGATTGTAGCTCCCCTCATAACCTTGCTTAAAATAATTATTCTAGTTGGAATGATGCCATAGAATGGGACTTTTAATATTTGAAGAATGTTATGTGTACAACCATAGTACTTTCTCTTCCAGACTTCACTAAGACCTATGTATTAGAATGTGATGCCTTGGGTAAAGGCATATGAGTAGTGCTCGTGCAAGAGGCATGACCATTGACTTTTACCAGCAAACAACACTATGAGAGGAACCTGGAAAAAATGAATTATGAAAAGGACATGATGGATATATTCCATGTTGTGGATATTTAGTGTCCATACCTACTCAAGTAATGTTTCCATATTAAAATTGATCATGGTATTCTAAAATATTTCCCGGAGCAAACAATTTCTTCACTCGAGCAATAAAAATGGGTTACAAAAAGTGGGGATATGACTATGAGATAATTTATAATAAGGGTGAGGAGAATGTGGTCAAAGATCCTCTCTCTCAAAAGTATGAAGGGGAAGGGTCCCTCTTTTCCCTCTCCTTAAAAATAGTAGGCTAGTTGAATGATGTTGATAATGATGTTGATAATGATGTTAACTTTCTAATCCCAACATCCAGATAATTTGTTTACTGTGATTTCCTTGTTGTAAAATAGATTTGCAACTCACAAAACAAAATACACTGAATGGAATAATCAATGGAGAAAAAATACTGAACGCAAAGAAATATGAAAACCAAACTTCACACAACACAAATATTTTTCCCCTTCATATCAACTTATCATTAGGATAATGTCAAATATCACAAGGGATCCCTTACTAGAAAAATGGCCCACTGAGAAATATTGAAAACTATAGACAACACCTACAAACCCTAGCAACTCCTCCATAGTTGTACAACCCCATAGATATAAATTTCCATAAATGTACACACCCTGTCTCACTGTATCCCACATACATATGCACCTTGTCTAACCTTTGGATTGCATACAACTTTTCTCAGTTGTTTTGGCTCCGATATGTTGGATCTTCCTGTAGTTTCCCCTATTCTCTCTTCTCTTCTGACTTGATTTGATCTTTAGATGAAATTCCTTCTCCACCTATCTGAGATATCCTTGAGAAAAAGTCCTTCCTCTCTCTCTCTCTCTCTCTCTCTCTCTCTCTCTCTCTCTCTCTCTTATCATCACATTGTGTCCTTCTCCTTCACCCTAGGATTGATTTTATAATATTGAGTTATACCCTAACCCCAATCTCCAAAGTAATTGACGATTGGGATTAAATATCTCCTCACCTATGATAAATGGCTAATATTTAATTCACCGATGCTAGTAAATTTAGCATTTCATTAAATTAAACTCAACTAATTAATAAAAAAACTTTACTTTACCTTTAATTAAAGTAAATTGTTAAGGTAGAAGGATTTGGATGACTTCCACACGTCTAGACACTTAGACCTATGCGGAATTACTTGTCTAATACTACAAACATAAACACTCCCTCTTAGTGAGGAAGGTATTTCTTCCATATAGAACATGATGTCCCTTCGATCTTGGCACAATATCCTTCCCCATGGAATCCCTCCAAAACTGTTGGTATGTTTCTTCCTGAACAATGGAATAATTGGAATCGATTATACTACTCATTAGCGCCATAATTTTTGGAAACTTCTCCAGATTCCTAGTCTCCCTAATTGTTCTCCTAGGAGCCTCAACTTTCTCCTAAGCATCATCCCTCATTGTCAATTCAAACCAACTGGGTCTTCTGACATAACTAGAAGGGGCTAAATCCTCCTCCCCACCTGAAGATTGACTCTGTGAAATGAAATTATTTAAACTTTGTTCTCCCTTCAGAGCCTTCCTCTCCTTGTCCTCTACCACTTACATCGGTCCATCCAAGATCCCATTGGACCTATGAAAAATATTTCCATGCAACTTGTATAACTTTCCCTCTCTAACCCCAATGTTGAATGTTGTGTTAGGGATAGCTCCTTGTATATGTATGAGTAATTTCTCTTTCTTGAACATGACAAGAAAACCCCTATCCTTCAAAAGTAATAATGAGAACAAATTCTTCTTCAGTTTTGGTACATAAAGAACATCCTGGGCCTCCAACACACCTGTTGAGTCAAGCTGAAACAAGATAGTTCCCTCTCCCTTCACTGTATGTTTGGCATGATAAAAAATATCCATATGGGTCACTGATTCCTTCTCCATTAGACTGTTGAATAGATCCCATATTTTTTTTCATATGATGAGATGCACCAATGTCCAAGAACCAAGCATTCCTTGTGTTGGTGTTGGTAGAGAGACAGGAAACTAATGAGAAGCCATTCTCAAAATTTGTTGCAAATGCATCTAGATATGTCTCTACTGATTTTTTTTTCTACGTGATCCATTGCCCCTTATTATCCAAACATTATAATGATGCATAGTGCCCATTGTTGTGGCACAAGAAGCACTTGATCTTACTCAAGTCCTTCTTCTTCCCTATATGCGAGGTTGACTACTCACCATCACTGTTATTGCTAGAACCATTTCCTTTACCCTTTCTTGTCTTGCTGACAAGGGCCAAGTTCTACTCTTCTTCATCTCTTTTCTTGATGATTTTAGACTCCTCTAGAGTCTCTTCTTGGATACAATTGTCCCAGAGCCTTTGATAATATGGAATATTTTCGCGAGAACATACTCCCTTGAAAAATGGTTCCTAGGACTTTGAGAAATCATTAAGTGTCACATTTACAAGTTATACGTCATTTAATTTCTCCCCAATAGCTACAAGTTTATCATGTACTGGAGTGATCCTCATGAAGTAGCTAGTAACATTGTCAGATCTAGACATTTTCACTGATTTGAGTTTATTTATCAATATCATTTTCCTATTCAAGTTATCACTCTATAATAAAATTACCATTGTATCAAACATTTCCTTGGTCGTTTTATTCTTGGATAAAAGAGAATCAAATGATACTTTATTGCATCCAAGATTACCCACTAGGATTTGATCTACTTCTTCTCATGAGATGCCAATTCTTTTGGATCCATCAATGTAGGAAATACTTTGTCAACAATATCCCAAAAATCATGTTAATTTAAAATAAAAGTAACTCTTACCTTCCAATATAGGAAGTTGGATGCTCCATCCAATATATATTCAACTCTTAGACTTGATGTTTCCATCCCTTGGTTTGATAATATTCCCTAGAAATAACCTACTACTGAAAATTCCCCTGTATAGACTTGTATGCACTCTGTAAATTCAATGAAGCACGTATGTACACACCCTTCTCTACCGCTACTTGTGTATGTATGCACTCTACTCTAGTGATACACATGTAAATCCATTCTCAACTGAAAAAACAAGCTTTTACCTTGTACGATTATTTCCCAAAAATCCTCCCTTCGATTTTTTACTGTTAGTTTATAGATCTATAAAGATATCCTTGCATATTTGATAGATCTGTTGAAAACTGATGTGGATATGAAATATGGCTCCCTCTCAAAGTGAAATATTTGTTACCATGTTAACTTTCTAATCCGAACATCTAGATAAAATGTTTACTAGTGATTTCCTTTTTGTAAAACAAATTTGTAGCTCACAAAACAAAATACATTGATTAGAATAATTAACAGAAAATAAATAGCAGAAGAAAATAAAAATGGAAACCAAACTTCACACAACCTAAATATTTCTACCTTTCAAATCAACTTATCATTACAATAATATCAAAACTCACAAGGGCTCCCTTACTAGGAAAATGACTCACTAAGAAATACTAAAAATTATAGACAACACAAGCAAACCATAAGCAACTCCTATGTGGTTGTATGACCCTGTACATCCAACTTTCTAGATCTGTATGTGCTCTATCTCAGTGTATACCACATATGTATGAACTTTCCTGCAATGTATCCTACATACATACACCCCTTGGTTGACATGTGTAGTGCATACAACTCCACTCAAATGTTGTGGCTCCAATATATTGGATCTTCCTGTGGTTTCCCCTATTGTCTCTTCTCTTTTGGCATGAGATGATATCTAGACGAAATCCTTTCTCCACCTATTTGACATCTCCTTGAAAAAAATTCCTTCTTTTCTCTCTCTCTCTCTTGCATATCAACAAAATGTGTCCTTCTCCTTCACCCTATACTTTATTTTATAATATTGAGTTATATCCTAACCCCACTATCCAAAATGATTGACGGTTGAGATTAAATCTCACCTCACTTGAAATCAATGGCTAAGATTTAATTCACTAATGCTAATAACTTTATATTTCATTAAATTAACTCAAATAATTAATAAAAACACTTTACTTTAACAATTCCTTTAATTAAATTAAATTACTAAGGTAGAAGGATTTGGACGACTTCCACACGTCTAGACACTTAGACCTATGTGGAAGTACCTGTCTGATGCTACAAACATCAAAAAACAAATGGATAACAAAACCTAAGATGCTAGCATGATCCAACAACTTCAAATGGAACTCCATGAATATTGAGGATACACTTGAAAAGGTGAAGAGAGTTTCTATAAAAGGCATATTAATTGGAACAAGTAGTACTACTTAAATCATGGTTGTTGTCTGAAGTACATGCCTCTCCCATAATAGGTCATTCAGGGTTTCATAAAAAATATGAAAGATTCAAACATTCATTTTGGGGGGAAGCAATGAATCAGGACATCCACACCTTTGTGGTAGAATATGAAATTTTTTATTGACACAAGGGAGAGATAATGACACCTCCAAGTGATCTGCAAACTTTACCCACCCTGCCAGTTGTATGGACTGCCATTTCTACGGACTTCATTATGGGGTTACATAAATTTGGAAATAAATTTCTAATCATGGTTGTGATTGATTGCCTTTCCAAATATTCTCCCTTTCTTTCTTTACAACACCCATTTAAAGCCTATATGGTTGTTCAAGTATTCATGGATAATTTATTTAAACTCCATGATATGATGCAATCTATTCTAATGTACCATGACCACACTTTCATAGAAATTTATGGAAAGAGCTATTTCAACACTAGGGAACTCTATTGAATCTTATCACATCATATCACCCCCAAAATAATGGTCAAATTGAAGCTATCAACAAATTATTGAAAGTGTTGAAATCCCCTTACTCCAATCCCAGGTATCTTGTTATCTAGTGATTTTCTTACTGCAAATCAAGTTAGCATCGCACAAAACAAGAACATATTGCTGGAATATTCAACTCAAACTAATCTAGCGGAAGATATACTAGAAACCAAAAAACTCATGCACAATACACAAAGATATTATGCCCATCAACTAAGCTTATAATTAAAATAACTTCATATATTACAAGGGTTCCCTTACTAGGAAAATGGCCCAAATAGAAAAGAGACAAAGTACATAGAAAACTGGCTAGATTGATCTACTACCAAACTTCTTGTATGAATATATACAAAAATGATGTGAATATTCTCATTGAGGAAATCCATTTTCACATCCATATGACATATTCTCCACCTCATAAGTTAAGGAATAGAAATAATAGCTCGAATAGAAGCATACCTGGTGACTGGAGAAAACATATCCTCATAGTCCACTCCCTCTATATGGGATAACTCTCTCGCCACAAACCTTAACTTGAACTTCTTAGTGCTACCATATAAAACATGCTTGATATTCAAGAGCCACCTAGAACTCACAACTTACTTCCCCTCTTGTATCAACACTATGTCCTAAACATCCTTCCTCATAATAGAGGTGTACTCCTCTACCATGGCATCCCACCATACCTATTGATCTGTTTCTTCCTCAAAACTAGAATGCTCAATATCAATGATGCTAATCATAAGTGCCATATAGTTTGGAAACTTACTTAGAGGATTTCACTCCTAGGAGCATCACCAACATCCCTCAATGTATTTAATATTCACCTAGGTCTCCTAATAGGACTGAAAATGGGATAAGTCATCCTCCACACCTAAATTTGAAACTATCGATTGATGCTCATCCTTTAGATCCTACTACTCCTTGTCCTTTGTCACTGAAAACGACCCACTCACATATGAATGGATAAGATCCAATATTCCCTTGGACCTACTCTCGCTTCTTAGAAAATAATACTTGGCATTCTTTCCAAGCACACACCCTATGCACAATCACTAATGCTCAATATTGAACTCTCGAAGACATGTAACAATCCCCCTCAGAATTGGAAATGATTTGTAGTGTAGTTGTCCCAACATATTGTGCCATATCTCACATAGGTTGTCACTATCATGTACCAAAGCCTAAACAAGCTTTCCCTGTAACCTATATAAATTTCCCTCTCTAATCCCAATGACCACTCCATTATCCAAGATACCTTTCTCTAGACGTATGAGTACTTTCCCTCTCTAAAAAAAATGAAAAAAACCTTGTCCTCCATAGCTAAGTCTGAGATCAAATTATTCTTCAAACCTGGTATGTAAAGCACATAATGGGCATCTAACGAACCTCTTGACTGAAGATAGAACAAAATTTTTCCCTCTCCCTTCACTACATACTTGGCATCATCACCAAGCTACACATGAACATCTGAGTCCCTCTCCGAAAACTGATGAAGATATCCTATACTTCTATCATATGAAAAAATGCACCATTGTCCAAGAACTAAGCACTCCTCGCAGCTATGCTAGTAGAAAGAAAATAAACCAATGAGTAATCCTTCTCAAACTTCGCTACGAACTCATCAAGCTACATATTTAATGATGTTGTTTTCGACATATTTCCTTTACCCTTCTTCTTCTCTAGACATTAAGATGCATAATGTCCATTCTTATAATATGATAAGCACTTGATTTTACTCAAGTCCTTCTTCTTCCCTAGCTGCAACGATCCTCCATCATTGTTACCCTTCTTTCTAGAACACTTTCGTTTTCTCTTATTTGTCTTACTGGAAAGAGACAAGTTCCCATCACTACTTCCCTACTTTCTGCCTTTAGAGTCCTCTTGAGTCTCTTCCTGGATGAAATCATCCCAAATCCTTTGCTAATCTAAGAGATTTACCTGAGCATAGAATCCCTTTACAAATGGGTCCGATGAATTGGGAATACCATTCAATGCCACATTCATGAGCTCAATGTCCTCTATTTTCTTCCCTATGGCTACAAGTTGATCATGCACCTATTTGATCCTCATGAGATAGTTGGTAACATTATCAGATCTAGACATCTACATGAATCTAATTTAATTCCTTAACACCATCTTCCTATTCATGTTAGTGCTATGGAATAAACCTACTAAGGCATAAAACATCTCTTTGGTCATATTATTCTCGGATAAGTGAGGAATTATATGATCCTTCACTGAATCCAAGAATACTTACTCAACTTTGATCTCCTTCTTCTGGCGAGCTGCCAAATCTACATGAACTTTCAGTGGAGCAATCACTTTTTCCACTAATTCCCAAAGGTCATACTCCTTTAATTCCAAATTCACTCTTTCTTTCCAAGATAGGAAGTTGGATGCTCCATCCAATCTGTCTTCAACTCTCAAAGGTGTTGATGACATCCCTTAGACCTGATACAATTCCATGGAAATAACCTACTGTTGAAACTACCCCTGTATTGCCCTGTATGGCTTCAGTGAAACTATTACACTAATACTCACGTTGTTTTGTTCTATAGATGTGAATTTTATGTTGAAACCCACACTGTTCTACATGACCTGTACTGGAATACCCACATTATCCTTTGGTACTGAATACAATTGTATTATGGTTGTTTCACATGAATCTGTCCTTTGAGTTTTTCCTGCTAGTTATGGATCTGCTAAGATCTCTTGTAGATCTTATAGATCTGCTATCAAATGCCAAATATATGAGATATGGCTTCCCTTCAGAGCATGCACTTTGATACCATGTTGAAATCCACTCACTTCAATCCTAGGTTTCTTGTTACCTAGTGATTTCCTTACTGCAAATCAAGTTAGCAACTCACAAAACAAAAATACACTGCTGGAATATTCAACTCAAACAAATATATTAGAATCAATACTGGAAACCAAAAATCTCATGCACAATACATAAATATATTATGCCCATCAACTAAACTTATCATTCAAATAACTTCAAATCTTACAAGGGATCCCTTATTGGGAAAATGGCCCAAATAGAAAAGAGATAAAGTACATCAAAAACCCGACTGGCTTGATCTACTGCCAAACCTATTGTACAATGTTGTATAACAACAACACGATTGTTACGTTGATATCCACATTTTCCTACACTATCTACACAACTTTAAAGATAAAACTCACACTAACTGTGAAACTATTCTAGAAAACCTGCACTGTCCATGGTGGTTTATCCTTTGATTGTACAATTTTTCTCTCTCTTCCTCTCGCCTAGATCTATAGATCATCTATAGATTCAAACTAGCCTTCTAGAACTAGATGAATAAAGTTCCATTTGTTTGTAGCACAGGGACATATTTTGTAATCCTGTACATTACATGAGCATTGGAGAAGAGGCTACATTATAGCAAGAAAACCACCCACACGTACTCAAGAGAGAAGAGATAATTTAGGGAAGGTTCCAACCAAGTTCATATTCCTTGTTCAAGAGTATTTATACATTGTGGATATGGTTGGAGTAGTTATACCAAATCCAACTAATCATTTGTTAAGATTCCTTTATCATATACTTTACTTTATGTACTTTATTACACATTCATATATTCACTCATGATCCATAATCGAGGGGATCATGGCCCACAATATTCACCAACATGGATACCTGTGCAGAATTATTTTTTTGAACTCTATCTCAGTTATGTCTCTAAGATTTACATATGGTTATTTGTCTTCTAGAGGCTACCTAACCTCAGTCTCGTTCCCTACAAATGCTCTATGTAATTCTATGAAGGCCACAAAACTTGTTCTTGGATGTGACCAAAATCACAAAAATGGATTATTTCACATACTATGTGAGGCTGGTTTATTAAGAAGAAAGTATGGATTCATTCCTATTATATTCCACAACTCCAATGCTGAAATATCTCGATTTATTTACTCAATATTATTATATCCCCATATTATGGTTAGTCCATAATAGACTATTCAACTTCTCCTAAGTCTCAATTCGTCTAGTAAAAATGTCCAATGATCAATTGGAGCACCCAAAACTAATGGGAAATGAAAGAGGAAAATAAGCTAGGTGTCAAATGATGGGTATGTGAAACGTCTCCTTTACTATTGGGAATATTTTTGATTGGATGGAATAAGATAATCTTTTGAGAAAGTATCTGCATGATGCCAGATAATGTCGAAATCTGGGAGTGTCCAAATCAGAAATGTGCACTTAACTCTCTATATACTCATTACACGTTCTATATATGGATCTTAAACAATCTTACCATCCATAGCTTGACATGTATTCTCATTGGAAACATTTATTAAAGAATATAAGTGTTACAAAAGCATAGAAGTGTTACCACCTTTGGTTACATGATTTTTCACACCCAAATCAACAGTGAGTTGCGTGGCATTGGCTAATATGAACCAACTGTCTCGTTCTATCCAAACTCAATTCCTTGACCATGACTATTATGTGGTATGATTTAACATCCCAATCTTTTTGTGAGACATGTGGAAAGAGAGGCAAATTCTCCAACGATGAAGGAGGTGCTCAATGTCACGACTAGTGAGTGAATAAGGAAATTACGGTTAGGGTTTTTGTATGGTAACCAACAAGAGAACACATAAGTTGTCTCTCTAATAGCTGGGAAAAATTCTTAGGAATATTGAAACAAAATAACACTCGACATTTGAACAACAAAGAACAATTGAATGGGTCTCTCCTCGAGCTAGGGTTCCCACTCATTGTTTTGGCAACAACAAAAAAATGTATGGGTATTCTTTTTCAAGCTAGGGTTCACACACATTGTTTGGATAGAAAGGAAGGATGCATGGGCCTTCTCTTGATGAGCTAGGGTTCACATGCATCTTTTGGACAATGAAGAACAAGCGTGTGGGGTTTCTCTCCGAACTGGAGTTCACACGCAACACTTATATGATGATGAATGAATGTTTGGGTTTAATCCTCGAGCTAGGGATCCCATTGAGTGTTTGAAAAATGAAGAATAATTTGAGGGAAGAAAAGAAGAAATGCATGGGTATCACCTTGAACTAAAGTGATTAGGATAGTTTTTGTTGCAACATATAGGATTCCTGAAGTGCGTTGGGTTCCCATGACCTCTTTGAATGAGAATAACTTGTTTTCTATGAAATTTTGTGATTAGAACTCACTAGGAATTGCAACAATCATACCATCACATCCATTGATCTCATAAATGGTTGGGATGAGCTATGAAAACATTGAAATGTTAGAAAGAATACCCATAAGCTAGGTTTAGGTCATGGCTATGTAAGACAACAAGAATACAAGCATTGGGATTCCCAATACATTAAATGGTGAATATTACTAGTTGTTGAAATGTTTAATCACCATTACCAATATACTCTCACACACAGTAATAATAAGAAAATAATATTCCACAATTAACTCTACATCCACTCATTAAGGTACAAAGAATCCATTCAAATTATAACTAGCAAGATATGATAAAATGTAATGGCTAATTTAATCATACTCGGTATACAGAGGAACTAACTCATTTAGACAAGATTTTTACCCTGGAACCCAATTGGGAAAACCAATCGAATGGTGCTTAGTATGTTCTTCTTCTGCAAGTATTTAAATTTTTACAATTCTCTCCTTGGAAAAAATCCCTTTGAATATGAGCGAGACTGATGATAAAAGAAACAAGCTTTGATACTAATTGATAAAATATACATAATAACAACAAGATGATGGAAAACGCATACTAGCCAACACTCTAATGTATTCACACCAATGTTACATATTTATAGTACAATGGGTGATGCCACCTCATAGAGAGATTTTTTCTAGATCATAAAATCATGCATGATGACTAGGCTAGGCAATATTAACCAACTTTTAGTCATCACTTGAGGATAAATTACTAATATCCTAAATGAATAATATACATATAGGTAACAATTAGATTTAGTGATTGGTTAAGGTAAGCCATAGGCTAACAATCCCCCCTTCACTCACAAGTCTGATCAATAATACCAACAATAAAGCATAAAATGGTATCAATTCCAAGTCTTTCTATTGAAACTCCTAAGTTGAGCCTCAATGAAGAAATACTTGAAAAAATTTCAATCTAGATGTTGAATGGTTCATCTGAATGGACTGGAAGAGAGATAAGATATGGAAGTGAACATCTACAATATATAAACATTCCTTGATTGCTTGACAATTTGATCATTTTTCCAAGTATTATAGCTAGAAGAATCTAATGTCTTCTACTAATTGGTGAACATGTAGTTTCACCACTCTACTATCAATGAATCATTGAAGTGCTCTATGAATATGTGGTTTGGGATGACCACTAATCAATTGATACCATGTATCTGATGGTTTTTGTATGACCACTAACCAATTTTGACACTTTTAGGTGTCCAAAAACATCCCAATGTATAATGTGTATTATTCAATTGCAATTCATTGAAACATAATCTGGACAAAGTCTGCCATCTCTAGAAAATATCACTATGTAATCATGTGAGTCAGGATGCATGAATTTTTTTCACTTAATGTAAACTCCAATATGATGAGAGCGAACCAAGAGAAGCGCATCAAATTCTAGTATGTCACATCCCTAAAAATGCCTAACAACTCAATCAAATACCAAGCTACAATGCAGAAGGATCCTCTTGTCTTCTGCTAGGTCGAATGCCCATTTATGTGAACCAAACGTCCACATCATTACTCTCAAAATCAAAATCAACATCCCAATTATGTATGATTCAACTTAACCTTATTGAACCATAATTCTACTAAAGTCTTTCATCTACAAACCGTAGTTTCCCATTTGGAAAATTTCATGCCCATCTGGCATATTTGATGTTTGTTGTTGTCGAAACTTTTTGTTTGACAGCCATCTTCAATTACATCATCAATTCCCCCCTTTGTCAGATGAAAGGACATACCACAAGTGGTTTCATGAACTGTCGTCACTAGAATTTTGAAATCCCCCCCTTAAGGTGCATGAGAGTTACATAATTGTACTCCCTCCTTTGATGCTCAAGAGAGTACCATACTTTTTCCATTTGAGTACAACAAAAAGTGGGCATGCAGAAAAAAAAACACATGTTATCTCATCTCGTGAGGGCCATTCTTAGAAGCTACGCCATAATGGGACCACTTATGTGAGGTACAAAATTTTTATGTGCTACAATATTGGTCTTTACTCGAGATTGAATTCTTTGGTTAGACTTATATAATCACTTGGTTGTTGATGACCACTTCCAAGGATCAATCCACTTATAGTGAATCTTCAATATTGGAGGTTTCTTCAGTGTTGAAAATTTGTCTGAAGAATGGTTATGCTTGCCACAATGCTGGAAAGGATGGAGATCAAAACACTAATTCTCCTTGTGACCAACCAATTACAATGTTGGAACTTCACACTATGATGTTGAACTTGAATAGGTGAAGTTGAAGCTTCTTGAAGGAATCCAACACTTTGTAACTTGATTGGTCTGGAATAATCGAGAATATGAAAGGTAACTTCCTTGTCATATCCAAGTTCTATTCTATTCTTATTGTAGATGATTTCTTCCCAAGGTATGATGATGGGCTTGGAAAGAGTATTCTAAACATGTTGATTTGAAATCCATGGAAGTGGATTTACTGCATGTTGTTGCAACATTGAAAGGTTTTCTTCACTAAACTCAAAATAAAACTCTTGAAAAGTAGGTTCAATAATATCTTCGTCTTTTTCTGCATCTGGAGTTGTCTTACTCAGTTGCTCCTTCATTTTCTGTTGATCAAAAACATCATCATAATTATCATCATAGAGAGGGTTGTATTGAACAAAAATTAGTTCAGAACACTTCACTGGCTGCTAATTTTTTATATCTTTGATTTCATCATTCAATAGTTGGGATAGAGATTGAAGAAGTCTAACTTTAGCTTGCATCACTTGCAAACAACTTAGCACTGATTGAAGAGTTTATTTGTTCAATATCACTGTGTTGTCTTCAGTGGTGTTTATTAAAGTGTTCAGTAACTCTAATAATTCGAGATTTGGAGCCATTTCAAAAACACTAAATGAGGTCTCCTTGTGTAGGTAGATCCTGATTACAATTTGACTTGATCGAAGAAGGCTTATCTGCAACTCGCTCACTTGAATCGCTTTCTTGAACTTCACGCTCGCTTAATTTTGTTTCACGCTCACTTGTACTCACTCACTTGAACTTTTATTGCTTTCTTCCAAGAATTTGAGGGTGTCAGATACTACCAAAAATGCACCAAAAAAATTGATTACAATGATTTGAGTTAAACTACTCAACCTTGTCAATTTCGACTCAAAATTATAATGACTCTTGGGTGTCGGTCTCAACCGAGAATGCACCTGAAAATTACAATTCAACTCAACTTGATTTTAAAAAGAAAAGTAAACTTACAAAAGGACGATTTGCAAGCTACAATAAATGTTGACTTCAAAGTTGAATTACTCTTCAAATTTGAATGTGTTGTCGATGCTTTTTGAGTCTAGTTCTCCTTTGATTATGATATTGACTTGTTCATTTCTTTAGTATTCTTTGTAGATGCTTGATTTGCATTACTTTTTCTTAAATGGATGTGCATGAGTAACATTGTTCTTGATCTTGTGTGTGTTGCGCTAAATGATAAAATTGTGAGTTTGTTTATGTCAAAACTAGACAATAAACAATATAATTCTCCACGAAATTTCACCGCAACACACTAAGCAAGGTGTACATAAGATCCCTTTATTCAATTTTGGGTGGATCTAGGATACAAAGAAAAATACTTCAATTTTATTATAAGTATCTCTATTATGAGACCATATACAATGGGAAGGCTACAATGTACTTTCTCCTTCACCATGCTTTATGTTGGCCCTTGACCAAGTTTTGAGGAAACATTGGTCGTGTTTGACCAATTTTGGGACTTTGACAGGTTGGTCAAAGATGGAGCACCCAGGTGGAGCAGATATTGTGGGATCTCGTTGGTTTTGTGGGCTTGTGGACCCAACAAAGGGTCTTAGGGTTTATAAAATGGGTTAAGGGATGTTGGCCCATGGTTTTACCCATGGTTAGGCCTTCTTATAAATGCATAAATAAGTAGTAGCTAAGAAATGTAGATGGAAATTGGATTAGTGCATGGCTACTAGTGGATATGTGCATGATGGGTTGATTTTGGCCTAGTGCAAGAAGTTGTAAGTGCTTTGTGCTATTAAGGAGTTGGCTATGTGCCTTGACCTGATTTTGAGAACGGTAGATCTAGTGCATGGTGCGCAGATCACCTGTCCACTGCGGAGTTGGCTCTGTGGCTTTTTGCAAAGGAGAAAATGAATGTAAGAAGATTGGAGACCAATAAAGAATAAGAAGAAGTTGGTGGATGTAGCCCCACATTGGGGTGAACCACGTATATCCTATGTCCTGATGTGCTTTGTGCGATGTTGTTTATGTGATTATTTTCTTGTTGTTGTTGTTATTATGAATAATGAACACATATGATGTTGTATCTTAGTGCGTAATGATGTGAATGAATGCTAGATATGAGATAATGATGTGTGCTAAGTGATGGAAAGTACTTGATCTATATTGTTACTACACTAATCTATAATAAGGATTTAACCTGCGATGTGAATAAGGTTCAAGAACTAATGCATATTGTTGGCTAAGTGCTCTGTTAAGTATTGTAATCACAGATATGTATCCCATCTTGGTTGTTGATTCCTACAACCCCCCTACCTATACCTCGGGTGAGACTTCATCTTTTTCGTAGTTGTTTCCGAAAGGGCTGGTATTTAGGGTTTTGTTGGTGTGTTGTTGAAGCATTGAACCCTGGGTCTGCCCCTGTGCCAACAAATGGTTCTGTTGTTGATACTTGAAACTGTGATTGTTGGGAACTAAAGAAAAGAGAAAGCTATGTGCATATATCTGTTGTTGTAGTGCGCAGTATTATACTTGACTTGTGAAGCTCTGTGCTAACAAAATAAAATGGATCTGAAAGAAAGAGGTAATATCTTAAAGCTTTGTGCTCTGGTGAAGGTAAGATAAGTGGAATTTTTTTCTTTGAATGTATGAATCTAGGTATGTTTGATATATTTTTTCCTAGTTTTAAATCTAGGGCATAGTTAGAATGAAGAACTGATCTAAATAAATTTGATAAAAATAGAGGAAAATATGTTATTCCTATGCATAGAAAGAATTTTTGGACTAATAAGTGGATGCATGAACTTAGAATTTTTTTTTGCAGATCGCAGGTACATCAATGTGATCCCAGTGCATAGTACGAGAAAGACTAGGGCTCGTTTAAAATAAAGAGAGGACTGACATTGTGTTATAATTGCAGAAGATTGGAACATCTTGCTAAGGAATGCCCTGTTATAGGTCCTATTTGTCTTTTCTGTAAATCCATTGGTCATGAGGTTGAGGATTGTCCAAGAATGATTGCTAAAGTTGAAAATATGAACAAGAGACAAGAAAACTATAAAGAAGGTCAAGAGATTGAGAATCATATAGAAAAAGAGTCAGATACTGTGTTAATACAATTAAAAGAAGAAATGGATGGTCACAAAGACATCAGTTTACCATAGATCCTAAAAGAAAAACAATGCATAGTTACAAGGATAAAAGACTATGACATAGCTTGTGTATTGGATGAAAAAACACATGTGAACATTATACCATAAAGAACTTGGGAAATTTCGGGAAAGCCTGCTATGATACCTTCATTGGGAAGGATAGGCTTGTTTAAAGAAAAGATGATAACCATATGTGGAAGAGTTACTAATATACCTATGATTCCTCATGAAATGTCAACAAAAGAGGACTATGAAGTTATTAGGTTTGTTGAGAACAACTCCCCTTTCCCACTTTTACTAAGAAAGACTTGGATTGAGAAGGATTACATCATAAGGAAAGCAGAGGAGGAAACCACAGAAAAGAAAAAGAAAGAACTAATGGATTTCATAGCTCGAAGAATAGATCGACTTATAGAAGAACAAGATGTTGAGTCGAAGCGACATAATGAAAGAGAAGTAGATGTCAACTTTGAAATAACGCAATAAGGGTTAAAGGACCTATCCATGCAATAACAAAGTATGTCCACCCATGACCTAGTAATCAAAGAGGTATTACCTTTGAAACCTTTGAAAGAACATCAGTCATGCAAAGTTACCATGCTAAGAAAAGATAAGAATAACAATGGAAAGAGGAATCTAGAGACTCATATCACAGGAAAGAAGGCAAGGAATCTCAGTAAGAAGAAATCCAAGTTAGAAAAACTACGAGAAATTCCAGAAAAGACTTCCCATGAGATAGATCTGCAGAACTTGAACCTCACCGGAATAACAGAACAATGCAGAATGGGACTTCGCCATGGCAAATCTATATGACCATTGGAGGTTCCTCGATCGTTAGAATGATGCTCCAGAAGGGATAGAAACGCAGTTATTGCTGGAAAGACCATTGTTGGACCGTTGATACTGCGTCATAATGGACGAATTTGTATTTATTGAGGCATTCCTACCCATTGGAGGAATATGTTATGACTTTGCTTACTTAACCCGTTGGACACTACTACGGGACCACTTTTTGCAAACCGTGATATTTGAGCTAACAAAGAACTTATTGTATTGCATTGTGCTTTCTAGACCTTGTCATCCATTTGATTACCTTGCATGTTCATTCACCTACCCGATTTATTTTATTACAAGTGTGAATGTCAGGTGAACATAGCATTTTAGAGAAATCTATGGAGGAGATACTTGTAGACCTCATGACTGAGAGAGTCATGTCTGTGGGAACACAAGCATTGTCAACTGGAAGATTGAAAGCATCCCCATCAACTGAACGATGTTCTAGCCGCACTGTTGAGAAGTGAATCAAGCACCGCAACGATCTGGATAATGCGAAGCAGATCCCATTGGTCTTGCTGGACTACATCCCACCTCTAGCTGGCGCAGTTAACCTCAACAACATCCCACTGGATTTCGAGTACACGCTAATCACTATGCATCCCCAAGGGGATACATGTAGTTAGACCTCAGTTAGGACACATTCCATCTTTGAAGAATAATGACTTCAACCTCGAAGACAGGAATAACTATGCGATGCTCTCATCGCATTGGTATTTGATGAAGATGACTGTGAAGAATATGCACATAGTCTCCTAGCCATGGATTAAGGATCTCGCACAATTCACGATCCTTAATGTAATGAAGATCCCCCACTTTGGCCGACACCAGGAGGTTAATGCTTGCATTAAAATCCTCCTGTCATGCTATCATGGAGGGTATCTATGGCTTGACAGGCGTGTCATTATGGATCTAGCGCTGATCCATCTCATCACAAGACTGAACATGCAGGGATCGGACCCTCAACAGTTCTACCCAGGGAAGGCTGCAGATCGCTCCCTAGCATGGCGCATAAAGGAAGACTATGGCAATGTAGAGAATGGAAAGTGAGGCTACAAGGTAGCCTCCATCCAAGATGGCGTAGTGCACCTATATTGTCATCTTATAGTTGGTAAGATCGTCAGAAAGAACCATCTGACATAGGTCACTGGATTTGTCATAGACCTCACAAGAAAGTGTGTAGAAGGCATGCAAATGAACTGGGCAAGTTACCTCATCAACGAGTTGGAGAAGGAATGCCATGAAGCGCAAGATCAGGGATAAGAGTTTCATTTTAGTTGGCTACTGATATTGATCACATTTGTCGGTTGGAAAATGCCAGAAGGAGCAACCTTCCTGGAAGTTGAGCCATCGGAGTTGTTGGCCGCAAGGTTCTCCACCTTGTGGTATACCAATGATATGGCGAAGAAGTGGAAGTCGAACGTGGTGTTCCATGCTTACTACCTACAGCTGAATCATGCTATTGAAGCATTCCCATGAATGACACCCAGCATCAGTACATGTCGTTAGCGAAGTTTCGCACAGATCGACACTTTATTTATATCACTGCATGTAGGGATAAAAGTAAGGAGTTGCAGTCCTATTACAAGATGACCGACGAAGACATGGAGGAGATCACCAAAGAATGGCCATCAGAGTTCCTCGTACCGGTGGAAGATGCATAACTCTCTGACTTGGACATCATCGGAAGCCCCTTGGTCACTAGAGGAAGTGCAGAACATAGAAACTAATGAGGAGGACAACAGATTAGAGGAAAGTAGGAATGAATCACCTACAGTAGGAGGAGGAGGCGAAGTGAACCAAGAAGAAGGAGGGGAATAAGGATAAAAGAAAGACAAAGGAAAAGTTACACCATCGAAGGATCCCCCTACTAAGGTTGATACATCGAAGAAAAGGAAGGGTTCCCCGCATAAACCCTCATCACAAAAGAAGACCTGAGCCAATAAGCCTTATTCGAAGAATGTTCTCACAATGGACGATGGCGATCTCATCATCATCATCATGGAGGATGCTTCAGAGGATATCCTGCAGAGACATGAAGCAAAGAAAGAAACATTGTATGACAGAATAGAGAATGAGCTCAAGGACATACAACAAGTTATCCATTCAATTCACGCAGTACCTACTGTGCCTTCTTCAGTGGAAATTGTAGAATTGGGGGATGAGCCCACCCAATTACGAAGATTAGCATATGCAATAGAGGCTCGAATTTGTTGAGTCCAAGAAGAAAAGGAGTAGGTTACAAAATCTGTGAAGAAAGAAAAGGAGGAGGTCTTAGAGAAACTTCGAGTTGCGTAGCAGGAGAAAGATGAAATTAGGGCAATGTTCGAGGAGGAAAAAGCGAGGATGCAGAAAGAAAAAGACCAGGTGCTTGTAGATCAGACTGTGGTTAAAGAAGCAGCGACCAAAGAACTTCGCTCTGTGTCAATCTTGGCATAGGAGGAACTAGATTCAACTGAGATGCAAGTGGGTAAGCTCACCAAATCCATTCAGCAGCTTCAAGCACGGATAATGGAGTTAGAGCTCCAAGTAGTACCTATCACTCCGCAAGAAGTGCACTATCAAAGGGAAGAGGATACCAGGAATGTAGTATAAATAATCAGGGAACTGGCCTCAGAATGTAAGCAACTGAGTGATCATAGTGTGCAGACCTATGAGCACCTTGTAGAATATCCAGAGTTGAAGAAAATGGAAGCACAACTCCAGGAGGCGAAGAAACAGGCATCCACCGTGAAAGCATAGATGAAGCTACTTACTACAGTTGAGAAAATGAAGTGATCATAGGAGAAATGTGCAGTCTAGTAGTAGGTTATTAACATCCAGAGAAAAATCATGGAGGTGACACAAAGACTCCAGCTAATGCAGGATGAAGCCTGCATGCTTTTTGAAGAGATTAAAGGCCAAGGCTTGCAGCTATACCAAGTAGTTGCAACGGTGGAACAACGCTCGGAATGGCCTGTTACAAAGTAAGTGATTCAGGAGTTCATTGAGAAGGAGGCTCTTGTTATAGCAAGATTTGCCTCACCATTGCTATCTTGCATAGAGGGCCTTTTTCCATTTCCCTATGGAGACTTATCATCCCTTTTTTGATGAATCTAGAGCTAAAACATACATTTTTCCACATATACGCTCCCTATCAGTTATACAAGATGTGTATATGCTTGATGCTCCACTGTAGCTCGTGTATATCTGAATTTGTGCCAGAAAATACAAAATGAGGTCAGGTTTCCATGTCACGAAAGGAGATCTCTGATCCTTGGCCTTCCATATACTGGAAACGTTCCAACTCGGCGCTTTAGTTGCATTCTGGAGGCTATAAGAGCACAATTTCGAACTATGGAAAAGAGAGAGAAAGCATTCAAATTTTAGAGAAAAGTTACTCTGGAGAAATTACTTCATATTGAGTCTGCATCCCTTTGTCCCTCAAGTCTGAACACAGTGTTCAGCCCCCAAGCTCTTACCTTATTGTTGAGAGGATCTGTTTGCCTCTTTCTCATGAGCTTGCCTTTGGTGGAGGATTGAAGTGGTTGAGACCCAGTTGGAATGAACTTGGTTTCTTAGTTTCAAACTGTGCCGACACGAAAGTCTGTAATGTTGACACTTCTGTTGATCAATTATTAATAGAAATACTCCTTTCCCGTCCTATTGGTATCTTGCAAATATATGATTATTATCCATGGGTGTGTTTGTAATGCCTATTAATGGATTATGCTATCTGATGTGCTAACTCCTTTTATATCATCACTATATACTTCCTTCACTTGTTTGTTCATGAGAACTTCTTGTAGGTATAAAGCTTTGGGTCAAAGTGCTCAATGGTGGAACATCATCAAACATTGGATCAAGGTAGGTCTCTTTCTTGTGTCACACATTAGCCTATATAGAATATGCTGGAATTGAGTTGATTTCTATAGTCACATCTATCTGTTGTGGTTTACCCTTGTCCATAGAGAGTTTTTCCCTTGTAACAGAAATGGTGACCATACTAGCGACTGTACTCGGGAAAGATCTTCCTTCTAAGGGTTGAAGTACTTTTTCTTCTTACATTTCTCTTTTTCATTTATGTTTCTTGTCGTATCACTTCTTGACAGATCCTATTCACTCTTAGTCTGATTTTTCAGCCTTTTACCCTTGCTTGGCCTTGTTTTAAAGAATATATGCCCTTTTTTCCTTGACAATTGAGTATACACGCTTGTTGTCTCATTACAAGAAGCGTATTTATGCTTTGTTCTCCTGAACAATCGCGTATACCACTTCCCCTTTCTTGTTTGCTTGGTTGAGTGACTATTGGGTAGGATTTAAAGATTGTTGAGCCTTCCTAGGTCTCTGTAGTGTCTTTTGAGATTATCTGGGATGACAGGAAGTCTGTTTGGAGTTGAATTTTTGCGCATAGTCTTTCTCTTTGTTTTCTACTTTTAATTTTTCCTTGGATTTTGGGATGTCTGCTTGGCTGCTTGTTATTCTGTTTGAGTTACTTCTTTTATACACAGTAGAATTCATATGTCAAGTTTCTTATCAGTCCATGCATTTTATTTTTAGAATATTGAAAATACAAAAAAATAGGCATTTTGCATTGGTTGGCATTTTTGTCTTTGAATTTTTATCATTATCTTAGCACATTTAGCGAAATATTGTATTTTAATTCTGAATTGCAGATTTGAAATTGAAGACTGCATTGTTTTTATTAGCATATCATTCATTGAAAAGTTAAATATAGACTTTGCATTATATCCATATTTATTTTCTGGCAGAGTCATAACACCATGAGTTTCACTTCCATACCTTTTTGAGTAACCACAGCCAATAAAATTTACACTTTAAACTAAAATTGATTAGTCACGATTTTATTTTTAGGGTGCACAAACTAGCTTAGGATTTAGTGCCTTGGAATAGGATTTTGTGAGTAAACTTATCCAAGGAAATTAAATCAACATATGTGTCTGAGACAGGAAGTTGAGAAGTCCATTGTATAATCGGTAAGATCAGGAGGCTTCACTCACACTGGAGTTAATCACGAGGTCGCGTGAAGTTAGTTCAAGGGATAATCCCTGGATACTCACCTAGCGTCAAAGATATTTCTATGGATTTATTCGTATTTGGGGATCTTGCTAGTGCCCATACCTCTGTGAGAGGCGATGCTTTCAAGGTTTCGGGCTTTTCTACCCTGCCCATATGGTGATCTAGACTTACGACTGCTTGACCGTGCATCGGTTATACAGTGTTTTATTAGTTGCTTGACTTAGATATCTCATAGATTACTTGCAGGGGTCATTCTGCTTGTACCCTGAGTCAAATAAGGGTTGGACAACACACAACCTTTATGGAGGATTACCTCTCCGGGGGGATCTGACCGACTGGTTGTTAAGCCCACGAGGGCCCTTATAACTGATTATGTTACCTCCAAAATTTAGCGGGGAGTCTCAAGTCCCTCCTGGATGAGACATACCTTCTTTTGCGAGGGAGGCCACTCAGCCACTTTAGCCCATTTTCATGCATATTGGTCGTTTGACTTTTTGGTATGCTCTTTGAATACTAGTTGGCCATAGGATATATTTTTATTTTTGGAAGAGTCATAAGTCATCATGGAGTCGGACCAAATTCCTCGTAGGTCCCATCGGTTGTTACAGTTACCATCGGTGTTCAAGTCCTTTCCTTCTAAAAGGCATAGAGTTATCAGTAGTGGTACACACACATCCACTTTTCAGACTTGTGATCCCACAAGGATGAGTACCGAGTCTAGTCTTCAGAACACTGGGAGTTCTTCGACTCCCAATCCACTATAATTAATGGCACTCCTTCAACACCTGCAGTCTCTACAGTTGCAGTGTCAGAGGCTTACACCGGTACTATGGCTCGGCCTGTAGTTAATGCTTCATCTCTTGCCTCGAACCCTTTTGGGGGTTTTGGCCACTCATTGAGTTACAATGTTCAGACCATCCCCATGGATTCTAGTCTATTTTCTTATGGTATGCCTAACTTCACCTTATAGTTTTCAACTACCATCCCAGCTGTTGGACATAACTCTCGCCTTGGACTTGGGAGCACTACACCTCCTTACACTCCTTCCTCGTTTGGTGGTTCTCATATTCCCCAAGAGATTCCTAATGTAGGGAGTGTCCCTATTATTAAACCTGGGTCTAAGCCTTCTATGACTAAATGGAACAACCCAGCTGGTGGACAAGTTCCACCCTATATCCCTATCCCCTCAGTGATTCTGACCAATACTTTTGGCATGACGAATCCACTTCAATCCTTTGGGTTACCACTTGGAGGAGGTCAGTCTTACACTTTGGGCACTCCCCAACCTAGATCTAATCCAGTTGGGGGCAGTTTTAACAACCCTCAACTTGGATCTAATCCAACTAGGGGCAATTTTCATAACTCTTATCATAAAATTCTTGCTGGAATGATGCCCATTCCATATTTTACGAGTCATCCTGGAGGAGGGTCTTATAATTTTGGACAAGGTTTTGGACCTCACCAGAATCCTGGATGGAACGCAGTTCCTAATGCACAATCTTTCATGGGAGGATGGAGTCAGGTGTCGCAACCTTGTATTACCTTTTTGGCCACACTTAATCTGCTAGATTTGTCTAAAATAATGAATGAACTGGTGAGTAATGACCCCACATGGCCCCCTGTCCCTACCAAACTTCCATCAGAAAGTCCAAAGTTTGAAGGTAATAATGGCGAGGACCCTGGTGATCATGTCACTACTTTTCACCTTTGGTGCTCATCAAATTCTCTGAACCATGATTCTATTAGGTTACGATTGTTTCAGTGCACTCTCATTGGAGTGCCATCACAATGGTACATTGAGATACCTAGGGGGACATATGGGCCATTCCATCATTTGGTGCTAGCCTTTCTCAATCACTTTCAATTGCCCATTCGTTATGATGTTGGCCTTGAAATTTTTTCAAATTTACGCCAGGGTACCGACACTCACATCTCAGACCATATCCAGGAATGGCATAGGCGAATTGGTTAAGACTCCTATACCCCCAACCTTTCTTCTAGAATGGTTCCTAAAGTCTTTACATGCTCCTATTTCAAAGGACATTGCTACTTCCAGGGCCTTCAGCGAGGAAGAATATATCCTTAGAGCCCAACAATTTGATTTGATATATGCTCAGTCTAGGATGTTATATGACCTTCTTCTAGATGCACCGCGAACAAATCACAATCCTAGACAAACTACCGGACCTCATGTCGATGGCATTGTAGGGTCCACCAATGTAAAATCCACAGACTCGGCAACAAAGTTTGCTGGAGGACTAGCTTCGTTTGGATCCTTGAAACCCATCCAGTCGGTGGATGTACATTTTGTGTAGTCGTTGAAAAACCCAAATGGTGACCAGCATCCAGATGGGAATAAAAGGAAAGGTCAAAATAATCGTAAGGGTGAGAAGAATAATAATAATAAACCCAAGGAAAAATATAATAATGGGAAACAGAATGATAATGCTGGAGAGGGAATGAAAGAGAAGTGTAAGGTGAAGTTTCCTTGTAAAATTTGTACCAATGACCACCTTACCCACTTGTGCCCCAAACTTGTAGAGGATGTGAGGATTTTAAATCTACCGCCCGTTGTGCTGACAAATCCATTCCCACACAACTAGCAGTTAGCCTCGAGTTCTTCGAGCACCGGAAATGCATCTACTGGAAGTCAAAACCCACAGTCGCAAGATGGCGATCGTGTTTGCATCAATATTGTCGACGAAAAAATTGATATAGCCACTCACTCTCTAGATTATAGCTCTTCAAAATCTAGTACCAGCCTAGAAGCTCCTCCTCCACCCCTGGAGATGAACTTACAGATCGAGAAACCAGAGCCACCGCCTCATATTATGAAAGGAGTACTCAAGCACTCTACCCACAACCCTAATGCTAGAGCCGCCCAGAACTAGTCTATTGTTGAAGATTTGGGCCAAACCCCTTGTGCAATGTCAGCTTTGGAGGTACTCCAGATATTTCCATCACAAAGGAATGCCTTACTCTATGCCTTAGGAGCTCTAGAGCCTAGTGGCTCAAAAGTCATCAAGTTTGATGTCATGGATGTGAAGCCTCGCTTACCCTACCATGTGGCTTTTCAAATCCACATGGATTATTCCAAGTATACTATCAAATGAGCGGTCGTTGATGAGGGTGTTGCCACTTGCGTGATGTCCATGTTCTGTTGGAAAGATGTTAAGCCCTAATATTGGCTCATTACCACTTAATTGGGGCATATTAGATTAGTAATGTTATTTTATTTATGTCGGCTTTAGGCCATTAGTTGTGATTTAGATTAGTAATGTTATTTTATTTATGTCGGATTTAGGCCATTA
>SNQJ01S0001683.1:93770-186709 GCA_010110895.2 Picea sitchensis
TTGTACTTGAACATTTAAGTGGGGTAAAAGGAGGTTGCCCCCTCGAAGAGGCTTATTATCTGATATTATCTCTTTTTCAAGGCGTTGAGTACTTTTCTTGAGGTTTTTCTATGCTATATTGATGTTTGGTTCTTAACAAAAGATATCAGTTCTCCAACCCTTTTCAAGTTGTCGAACATGCTGACTGCATTTGACGGTCATTCCTTCCTCCCTCATGGTATTCTCCCTACCTTTTAGGTCCAGTTAAGTGGGAAGACGGTAGAGGTGGAAGTAGAGGTAGTTGATGAACCTCTTGATTATAACTTGTTACTAGGTCTCAATTGGACCTATGCTATGGTCATTGTCATATTGTCCATTTTCCATGTACTTTGTTTTCCTCATCAGGGGGAGATCATGATGATTGACCAATTATCCTTTGCGTACTCTATTCCTAACACATATGTTGGACCGTCGATCCCTGTGATCGACGGTTCTCAGCCGAAAACTAATAATATCCGTGTCTGAATGTATTCTTCCCTCATGGGTACTTTCAACTTCTTGACACTGATTCACCACATTTACGCCATGTCTAGTAGGCCTTCTTAAGTAGAGAGGTCCATTCCTTTCCGCACTTTCTATTTTAGTGATCCTTGGATCCTACCTTCTCCGACTTCATCAATTGAAGGTCAGTTGCATGCTAGCATGGCTATGCCACTATCGACAGTGGAGATTGCATATCAAGATATCCTTGACTCTTCCACTGATCCCAATCCTATTACCTTTCACACAGACGTGGATGATCCCATTCTTAGGCCCATATGGGCCACTTAGTTATCTTGTTCACATGATTTCTTAGATGAGACTTTTCCTTCGGATGAAGCCATCCTTGAAGCCATGAATGTTTCCGAGAGACATTGGGACGATATGCATCATCGATCTTATTTTCTCCCAAGTGTTGAAAGAATCGAGCAAGATGATTTTCAGTCTACCTTGAGTGAGATAGTCGGTCACTTCGTAGTTCCACTTGATTTGCACGGTATTTATGCCGAAGGAAATATGGCAAGTATTTCTTCTACTGTCTCGATTGACATCTCTCGTACCCTTGGAAAAATTGAGAACGTAAATATAGGTGCAGATTGTTCACCAAAAGAGATTTTGATCTACACCAACCTCTTCAAATAATTTCGAGATGTATTTTCTTGTCATATGAAGAGATGCCAGGGATCAACCCTCGTATTGTTGAACATGAAATTAGAACTTATCTGGATGCTAAAAATTTTCATCAACGTCTTAGAGTTGTTAATCCTAGGAAGGCCCCCACTATTAAGGTAGAGGTGGAGAAGCTACTTAATGCCGGCTTCATATACCCAGTTCCCTTGACCTAATGGGTATCCAACCCCATTCCTGTGAATAAAAAGAAAGGAACCATCCATGTGTGTATGGAATTTTGTGACATGAACAAATCTTGTCCTAAAGATAACTTCCCCATGCCTTTCATTGATCAGATTCTTGATGAGTGTGTGAGAAGTGATACATTTTCCTTTATGGACGGATTTTCAGGATATAACCAAATCCAAATCAAAACTAAGGACCAACACAAGATGACATTTATATGTCCTTGGGGTACTTTTGCATATCAAAAAATTCCTTTTGGCCTGAAAATTTTTGGAGCAACCTTCCAATTCGCCATGACTTTCTCTTTTCACGATCTCAAGAATATAGTCAAATCTTACCTCGATGATCTTGCTGCTCACTCTTGCAAGAGAGTGGATCAAGTCACACACCTTCGGCTGTTTTTTGAAAGATGTCGTTACTATAGAATCCGGTTAAACCCTCACAAATGCATCTTTTGCGTTAGGTCTAGCCGTCTCTTAGTATTTTTAGTTTCTGAGACTGGGATCATGGTAGATCCTCTTAAGGTTGAGGCAATACTTAATTTTCCTCCCCCGCGCATGATTAGAAAACTTCAAGGTTTACAAGGGAAAGATAACCTTTTGCGTCGTTTTACAGTGAATTATGCCAATATCACTAAGGGTTTCATGCACCTACTGAAGAAAGACACCCCGTTTATCTGGGATGAGTGAGCCCAAAAGTCTTTTGACGCCTTAAAGAAAGCCTTGGTATCATCTCCTCTACTGAAATATCCTGATTACAATAGAGATTACTTGTTATATAGTGTCGTGTCCGAAGAGACGATTGGTATGGTTCTAGTTTAGGAGGATGATGAGCTCCATGAGCACGTCATCTACTATCTCAGTCGAAATTTAGTCGGTCCTGAGCTTAATTACTCTCACATCGAAAAGCTATCTTTGGTTGTCATTCACGCAGTCCAATGCTTACGACACTATATATTGATTTGAAAAACTATTGTAGTCGCTGATGTTAATCCATTTCAATACGTCCTCACTAGGCGTATCATAGGTGGGAAATATAATAAATGGATTGTCATCTTAAAAGAATTTGATCTCGACTTTGCTTCAGCCAATTCTAAGAAGTCACTAGTTTTTGCAGAGTTAATATCCAATTCCCCACGATTAGAGGAGGATGTTGTCCATGTCGATTCATTTGTAGACAAACACATTTTCCTTGTCTCGTCATCTGACCCCTGGTATGGAGACATTTTTTTATATCTTCAAACCTTGAAGTTCACTCAACATCTCTCACGAGATGATCAATGACGAGTTAGATACCAAGCCAAAAAGTATACCATCGTCGCCGACACATTGTATCGTCTAGGAATAGATAGTATCTTATGCCGTTACTTAACTCACGAGGAAGCCGAGTTAGTCCTAAATGGCTACCACAAATGGGCTTGTGGTGGTCACCTATCCGGGCTTGCGACAACAAAAAAAAATCCTATGAGCCAGTTACTTCTGGCCCAAAAGATTTAAAGATTTCATTGAAGCGATTAAGAAGTGTCACCCCTGTCAGGTGTTCACTCGGAAAATGCACTCGCACCCAACCCCTCTTCACCCAGTCATTACCATCTGTCCCTTCACCAAGTGGGGGGTATATTTCATCGATTGCAAGACAACTTTAGTTGGGGGGCATAAACACATCATCGTGGCTATCAAATACTTTACCAAGTGGGCCGAATCCATGCCTACTATAAAATCCAATGGGAAGACTCCAACCTTCTTCATGTTCAACCAAATTATCACCCGGTTCAGTATCCCAAGTGAGATTGTCACTGATCATGGCAGTCACTTTCATAATGAAATGATGGTAGAAATAGCGTCTAAGATGGGTTTTAAACATGGTCACTCATCTACTTATTACCCCCAGGAAAATGGGCAAGTAGAGGCCATCAACAAGTCTCTTAAGACCATCTTGCAAAAAACTGTCAGTCGAAGTAATTCCAATTGGCACATCATGTTGTATCCCGCGCTTTGGGCATACTGTTACACATTATTTTGGTCACCCTAATGATGATTACATAAACATGTGTTCAGGTTCCCAATATAATCTTTTGCCTGAGAAAAGAAACCTATTTCCACTCTTGCAAGATGAAATTTTGAAAGGCCGTCGCAGGCTGCTCCTTTTACACAGTGCAAAGATCCCTGATTTTAGCATGTTGCACTATAGCAAGCCTACGGGATTTCCATAGGCTACTATATAGGTACGTCATGGTGGCGCTTTAAAACTAAAAGAGGAAATAAGTTCTAGAAACTTCTAGAAGTGGAATCTTCTAGAAATATGAGGTGGCATCTGTATGGTTACAATCCTATTGACTTCTCTGATTCGATGGGATCATCCTCATCTCTTTAACCACCTCAGCTTCTCCTATATAATGGTAGGATTCTCATGGAAAAGGTTAGAGGTACAAGCATAAAGAAGAATAGAGACTAAAGAGATAATAGATTGAATTCTGTGTGAAGAATCCTATTTCAAGTGATGCTTGAGGTCTCCATTCATCTATCAACCTTTTGAGAGAAATCTTCATGCAAATGTCGAAACAGATGTATGTGTGTGTTAGAACGAAGGTCCATTGAAAGAGAACTTGCGACATCAAGGAGATTCAGTTGTATCTTCTACCTTTCATTAATATAATACAGTGGCATGTCTCGTTCCCATAAAATGATTGATATTTTATTACATGACTCCTTGATCACATGTTTAGGTTGTCATTGAATTTCACTATTGCTTCTTTCACATTGGTTGATTTGTGTTATTACAGATCTGATCTCACATGATCATTGGAGAAAAGAAGGATCAACAAAGACATAAGGAAGTGATTCATAAGGTACGCTATCTATTCTTCCTTTGGTAATTAAATTCAATTATCGTAATCTAGGGAAAGCATGTTGTTCTTTCTTGTTTTGTTCCAGATCCAGGTGGATCTAGGGGGCTTAGTTCATGTCCGCATCTATCGATTTACCCATTAACAAAATTGGCGACTCCACTGGGGAGGGACAACTTGATTGTGGTTTTTCATTGGCCATTTTCTCATAGCCTATCTTTTAGATTTTCTTTTAGTCTCTGAGTTTGTGGGAGATCTAATTAGACTCACTAGATTTAAAATTTTCCTGAGACCCTTTGTGCTTTTTGAAAAAATTTCTATTTTATGAAATGTGTCTGCACTGCACCCTATTGGTAGCCCGCAGAAACCTTCCATTTCCTCACCCTGGTGGTTTGTTTCAGTGTGGGATTTCCGCGACCTGCATGACTATTGGCATGTGGAAATCACTCATTTCTGCACTGCGTTATACTGTCTGCCTGCGACAACATTTGATTTTTTTTTGGATTAGTTCTTGATTGAACATTTTTTTCTTCAGTCAGCTGGGGAAGGGATTTTAATACTAGTTCTTGAGTGCTTCTAATTGTTTCAACTTGGTCTTGATTGATTTTAGAGATCAAACGCCTCTCTTTGATCTTTTTCGATTCTTGTTCTCGATTTTTTATCGACAAGGATATAATCTTTGGACTTTCACTTGAGTGCTTGATCAATTAAAATTATTTATTTAGATTTGGAATTATAGGTTGGTTACACCTTCTGGATTGTTTAATGATCAGAAAACCATTTTCTTGTTTACATTTGAAGAAAAAATTTCTTGTTATTTTGTGTTTTTATCTTCATTGAAATATTCATTTGGGTGCTTGTCAAGTGTTTTTCTTTTCATTGATTTCTCATCCTTTCTTAGTTCTTTCCCTGTTTGGTTTTTTGAAAGGAAAAAATTAAAGTCTCTTAAGTCTTTTAAGCGATCGTTTATGCAGAAAATATTGGCATTCATAAAATTTGAAAAAGAACAAATTGTGAAATTATGTCATTTATGGTTGTTTGGTACTGCATTCAAAAAGAAGAGAGTTGTACATCGTAGTTCACATTGTTCCAAAAAATTTATTTCTCCCTACTGTAGATAGAATTTATCTAACAAAAGATTGCATAATTCATTTCTATTTACACGTTTTTGGGTCAAAGTCTCACATAACATTGGTTTCATTCCCATCTCCCTCTTGAGTAACAACAACCTTTAATAACATTGTGAAACTCTAAAATTCAACTAGTAACATTTTCTAGGGCTTTTTTACACCAACATTAGCTAGGCTAGGACTTTGGAATAGGCAGTGAGACACACTCTCCAAAGTAAAAAACACACAATAGTATCTTGTGATAGGGAGTGTCCAAATCCATTTGCAACATTTTGTCCTGGGACGCCCTTGTCACATAAGGGTCAAACCTGAGGTCGCATTGAGACTGGCAGAGTCACTTGCCCTGCTTTGTTGGTCTCAGTGTAGATATTGCATGTATTATGGGGGTCACTTGAAGGTATACCCACAATGGTGAGTGGAAACCTCTCAAGTTGATTTTGGGCTCGATACCCTGCCCTTGTGTGTGGATCGGACTATCGATTGTTCCCCCAAGAATCACTGTTGTTTGTGGTAACTGTAGTAGCCTATATTCTTAGGGTCTTACAGAAGGTGACTGTGGAGGGGAAAGTCTCCATGGTACCTAGAATTGACATTGGCCAGACTCACTCAGGCTCCTTGGAGGGTATACCCACGATTATGTGTGGGAGCTTGCACCAGGGTGTAAGTCCGTTAAGCAGGTCATCAACGTAACTTTTCCACCCTAGCCCAACCCCTTCTTGTCTTGACATCACGATGTTGGATTTCATCACCAACTAGTGACTTCAGAATAGGAAGGCCTTGTTTTCTTGGTTTTGATTCCTAGATTTTACTAGTGCATCTTGTTTGGTTACATAGTTGGCCATATATTTTTTCCATAGATTTTTTGGTTCCGCCAACATAGACCCTCCCCGTTGTTCACGCAGGGTATAGGGACTTCCACCGGAAAACATGGAAGATTCTACCCCTACACCCCCTCACACATCAGAGGGATCTCCTCGACAGAGTGAAGTCCAAGTTACCAATGTAACACAAGAGGAAGGTTCAACCTCTTTGGAGAGTTTTCAAATTATTTTTGATTCTATGGAAGCTTTCCACAACCCTCCTGGATATGAAAGACATTTTCTAAGGAAGAATTATGCCGGAGAACTTGTTGTTGTTTCTTCTGGAACTCTAACTGGACCTTTTGGAACCAACAATCCTTTCTGGACTACTGACATAGTTATAATCCCACCTCATACCGTACAAGACCTTTATGGCTCAGGTGCAGGAGCGGATATCCCCACCATCCCTGAGCTACCCGAGACATCTGTTGTCCAAACAGTCTCCCTAGGTCATTTTTCCAATACAACTGCCTATCTCTTTGCTGGCTCAGAAGCCCAGTCAGTTAGCCCTAGTTCAACCGTCGCCTTTCAAATGGCCCACTCCACAATTCTTCCTCATGCTACGACTATTCCTTCAGGGAATATAGTGGTTAACCATGCTCCCATTGGTACACCACATTTCACTAGACCTACCCCTTCTCTTCCTCTTGGGTATCATGCTTTGAATCCTTCTACTACCATCCATACCTAAATTCCATCCTGAGTACCACTTGGGCATAATACCTCTGTTGGTTATGTTCCCATGCCTTCCCAAGTCCTCTCCAGAGGTCTTATCCACCTCTTCATGGCAGATCTGCCCCTAGTGGCTCCAATCCAATTGGTAGCACTCATCATCTATTCACTTCCAGTTACCATATTCCCATTGGGGGGAAATCTTATGCTGGGGGGAAACCTCAATCCGGGGGTCATGCTCAGCTTGGGATGCCTCCTCCTTATGGGGGACATTCTTAGGTTGGAACTTATAATTCTCAATCTGGACCGACCACATCAAACTTGTTGGCTCACCTTTGGAACCTTCAAGCTAACCCACAACCCTTTGGGGGAAAACCATCTCAAACTAGTGTTTCAGTACCCCTAAACTATAGTCAACCATATCCAGGTTCTTTGAATCCCACTTGGGGGCCGAATTTTCAGTCTAGTACTCCTTTCCAAGGGAACATCCCTAACCTACCCAACCCTATGGGCTACATGCCTCTACACCAACAATCGACTCTGCTCGGATCTTTGCATTATATGCAAACTGCTTACGGTCCTACTGGTATACCGATGGGACTTCCTCCCCAAAGTCACTAGTACCCTCACATGAATAGATAGTTACCCTTTTTGGCCACTTTGGACCTCCCCGATCTGTCTAGAATTTTGAATGACCCTATCTGTCACTCTCCTCAGTGGCCTGTCATACCGACCAAACTACCATCTGACATTCCTAAGTTCGATGGTAAACTGAGAGAGGACCCGAACAATCATGTAATGAATTTCCACCTTTGGTGTTCATCCAACTCTTTAATGGATGACTCCATCAATTACGTATTTTTCAACGAACTCTCACGGGTTTAGCTGCGAAGTGGTATATCGAATTACCACGAGGCTTCTTCACCGATTTCAATACCCTAGCTATGTATTTCCTCACTCACTACCAGTTTCAATCCGTTATGAATGGGGACCGAGATTTTGATTTCTTTCAAACAAAGTAAAGCCACTCATATCTCTGATCAAATTCATGAGTGGAGATGAAGACGTCGTCTAATCAAACTCGATCTTCCCGATCAATTATTGGCAGAATGGTTCACAAAATCCTTCGTGAATGACATGTCTAAAGACATTGCTATTGGTGGAGTCATCAGAAAAGAACAGGCGATTAGTCGTGCCCAGTATCTCGATCTCGTTTATTCATAAAAGGGTACTATTTACGATCAGCTCCTTGATGCACCTCATCCTTCTACCACGACCACCTCAACGACCCCATCAGCTTCTCATGCTACTGATGGTGTGATAGGTACCTTCCATACTCAACCTCAATTTGCACAGACCTCTCACACCCCACCCAAATCCCATGCTTCTAATGCTCAAACTACTCCGATGCCCGCCCCTCCCACCAGTAAAACTTCGGAAGTGAACTTCGTTCAATCGACTCCTACCGGAAAGAACAAATCTAAAAAAGGGAAGGGTAGGAATAAGGAGGATAAGAACAATAACCCACAATCCGATAATACCAAGACACAACCTGTTGAAGATAAGGATAAACAAAAACCTCACTATCCTTTCCTTATCTGTGGTGATGATCACTACACGAAGGATTTTCCGAGACATGCCGAGGTCACGAAGTTCCTCCAAGGGACCCCAAAACCTCCTACCCCTGTCGTCTTGTCTCAACTCTTCCCTTCTCAACAACAGGCTCAATTGGTCATCCATGATCAACCTTCTTACTCCATCACCTCCTATGTACTTATGTGTAACGATGATTCAAAGAAGAATGACATCACACTTACCACTCGTTCCAAAGATTACCCTTCCTCCAAGGAGAAAGTTGATGATATACCACCTTCGTTGGTTCAACAATCTCCCTCGGCTCCACCTTCCAATGATCCTCTTAATCTTGAACAACCGAACCCCGAAATAGTCCTTCACCCTCCTCCCAAGGGCGTGGTTCAAAAGTTTGCTTTCAATCCTCATGCGCGTGCTGCCCATAACTATAGTAGAGTGGAAGATCTGGCACAAGCACCATCTGCGATGTCATCCCTCGAAGTCCTTCAGCGTTTTCCTACACAATGGAAGGCATTGTTGAAAGCTATCAGTGGAATCGACCCTATGGATACAAATTTAATAATATTTGACTTGGAAGATCACATTCCAAGGTTACCCCCTCAACTCGCATTTCAAATAAAAGTTGTTGTCTCCAACAAGAACATTTGTAGAACAGTTATTGATGAGGGTTCCTCGACATGTGTCATGTCCATTGCCTGCTGAAAATCCATCGACTCTCCTCCCTTAACTGAATCACACAACACGCTCAAGGCATTTAATGGGTCTGGATTTAAGCCCTATGGTTTCCTCCCTTCGTTGCCTATTACGTTAGAAGGAAAAATGATCAACGTTGAAGTTGAGGTCTTTGATGCACCTCTTGATTACAACCTTCTACTTGGCCATAGCTATATTGATTCCATGCATGCAGTCATGTCTACTCTTTTCTAAATCGTGCGTTTTCCACATCAAGGAAAGGTAGTTACCATAGACCAACTAGCCTTCTTCAACTCTGACAAATGTACCAGTAACATACCTTTCATTGCAAAGACACCCCCTGGATACAAAAATGTCGGTGTGGGTCTACTAAAATATTCCACTCTGATGGGTACATTCCCAATCCCACCACTTGACATTCCACCACCTCTGGTTGCCTCGATCAACATGATTTCTACCTTCATTCATGAAACCCATTCATCTTCTGACCCATGGCTAATACCCAAACCTGGTGATTATTCCCTCTATGGCAACTAGATACCTTTAATTCCGATGGAATCCGCCTATCAATCCATTCAATTGGCATCCCCCTTTACCCGCTCTCTCGTTGAACCATCTCCTGATCCTTTTCACGTGAATTTTCCCACATATGAGATTATCATGTTGGTTATGTCCATGGAAGACACTCCTTGGGTCAATGGACATCATCATTCCATTCTCTTCCTGGAACCACACACATTCGAGAGTTACCGACGAATTTCAACCCCATCGACCATTGTCATTATTAATTTGGTTCCCAAATCCACACACGATGTGTTATATGAAGGGAAATTAAGAAACATTTCACCCACCATCCCCCTTGACATCTCTATCAAACCTGGAGTTGTTGAAAATTTCCATATCGAAGCTTCATGTTCCACCAATGAAGTTGTCACATATAAGTCACTTTTCCAAGAATTTTGTGACATCTTTGCGTGGAGATACAAAGAGATGCTCGACATCGACCCCGATATTGTTGTACATGAAATCAAGACATACCCGAGTGATAAACCCGTCTGGAAAAGACTTCACCTGGTCCACCCATGCAAAGCAGCTTCTATCAAGCTTGAAGTCGAGAAACTTTTTAAAGATGGCTTTATTTATCCAGTGGCTTTAACTTATTGGGTATCCAATCTAGTTCTAGTTAACAAGAAACAAGGTATGATTTGTCTCTATGTTGATTATAGGGATATCAAAAAATCATGTCCTAAAGACAAATTTCCTACCACTTTTGTTGACCAAATCGTCGACGATTGCGCCAGAAGTGAAATCTTCTCTTTGATGGACGGTTTCTCTGGATATAATCAAATCAACATATTACTCGTGGATCAACACAAAACCTCTTTTATTTTTCCTTGGGGCACTTTTTCCTACCAGAAACGACCCTTTGGTTTAAACAACATCGGTGCCATGTTTCAATGTGCCATGTCTTATGCTTTCCATGATATTAAGCACATTTTAAAACCATATTTGGATGACCTACTAGCACATTCCATGCATCGTAGTGATCATTCGTCCCACCTCCGAGCCATTTTCCTCTGCTGTCAGTTCTATCATATACACTTAAACCCACACAAATGTGTCTTTTGTGTGGAGTCCGACTGACTCTTAGGATTTATTGTGCCACATCAAGGGATCAGGGTAGATCCTTTGAAGGTTGAGGCAATTCTCAATATCCCTCCTCCTTCTTCACTTCGCCAGCTACAAATTTTGCAAGGGAAGGCAAACTTTCTACGTCATTTTATCCCAAACTACGCTGAGTTAACACTTGGATTTACTCCACTATTAAAGAAAGGCTCTGAATTCGTATGGGACACCACTACCAACATAGCCTTCAAAGCTTTGAAATTGGTTTTAACCCGTACCCCACTACTTTTCCCACCCTATTATAGTTGAGATTATTTCCTTTATCTCATTGCTTCGGATTCGACCATCACCATGGTTCTGGTCCAAGAGGATGATTCTCACGACGAACATGTTATTTATTATTTGAGTTAGATTCTCACGACTACCGAAGCCAAGTATTTACATGTTGAAAAACTGGCCTTGGCAGTTGTTCAAGTTTTCCAACGTTTCCGGCACTATATCCTATTACGCAAGACCACCGTGATTTCCTATTGCAACCCCATGCAGCACATTCTTACACACTAGTTGCTAGGGGGAAAATACTCCAAATGGATTGTGATACTCCAGGAGTTTGACTTAGAGTTTGAACATGCTAAGTCCAAGAAATACTTGGTGTTTGTTGAATTGATATGTGACCTTCCCTGTTCTGAGACGAAAAATGTAGTAGAGGATTCCTTACTAGACGAGTCCCTTTTTCTGATCAGTTCCGATGACCTTTTGTATGGAGATATCATTATATATCTCCAGACTCAGACTTTCTAGCCCGATTTGTCTAGTACTGACCATCGTCGCATACGTTACCAAGCCAGTCAGTATATCGTCCTCAATGATACTCTTTATCGTCATGGAGTTGACTTCGTTTTTCGACAATGTCTCATGTATGATGAGACTGAGAAAGCTTTGAATGACTTCCATTATGGAGCATGTGGTGGTCACATGTCTAGGTATGCTACTGCCCAAAAGATCTTACGAGCTGGGTATTTTTGGCCTTCTCTATTCAAATATTGTATTATTGTCGTCCAAAAATGCCACACTTGCAAAACATACAATAACAAAATAAGATCTCACCCCGCTCCCTTATATCCTGTAGTTTTTGTTGGACCCTTCGCTAAATGGGGCATTGATTTCATGACATGTAACCCTCACTCGGCCAGGTGGCATGGGTACATTATTGTAGCCATAGATTATTTCATGAAATGGGCCAAGGTGATGCCTACATTTGACAACACAGGTAAAAATATAGCCCTATTCATCTTCAATCACATTATTACACGATTTGGAATCCCACAGGCTATCGTCACCGATCAAGGTAGCCACTTTAGAAATTTTATGATGTCTGAGCTTACGAAAAAGTTGGGTCTTCAACATCAAAACTCAACCCCCTACTATCCATAGGCCAACAACCAAGTCAAAGCAACAAACAAAGTCCTTATTACCATGCTTCGACGGATTATCAGAATTCACAAAACGAGTTGGCACACAATGTTTTTATCAGCATTGTGGGCCTATCGGACATCCATGAAGTTAGCCACGGGGTTTACACCTTTCCAATTAGTGTATGGTTTAGAAGTTGCTCTACCGATTGAATGTGAAATTCCATCGTTAAAACTAGCCATCCAACTTCTCCCAAACACCTCTGTTGAGGAGGAACATCTATTCTATCTTACGCAATAGGATGAAACCCATCGTGATTCCAACCTAGTTATTGAAACCCAGAAGAAATGCATAAAATCCCAATATGACAAACATATCAATCCACCCATGTTTTCTGAAGGTGATCTAGTTCTCCTCTATGAACAAGATCGTGATTTTCTAGGAGTTGGAAAATTTGAGGCTATGTGGCGAGGCCCTTATATTGTTAAAAGAGTTTTGGAGAAAGGAGCATACGAGTTACTAGATTATGATGGAATTCCTTTGAGTGAACCCAGAAATGGGGTTTACTTAAAGAAGTACTACGCTTAGCCTATCTCTGGATAAGAACTTGTATTTTTACTGTATCATACTATTGTGTGTTACTTTAGTGTGTTTCTGTTATTTGACTTTTACCCTTGACTACCTACCCTGCATTGTGTTTGGTCTCCAGATGTCAGTGTTTTTGCTACCTTACATTGGCTTCGCCGATGGTGCTAACCGTAGTACCTGGAATTTAGCTTCTGCTGCTTGGGCAATTTATGCACCCTCAAGCGAACTTATTTGTCTACAAGGTGTTTGTCTTGGTCGAGGGACCAATAATATAGAAAAGTATAGAGCAGTCATCGAATTATTGACTAGTGCTATTTCTCTTGGGATTCATCACTTCATTATACGACTTGATTCACACCTAGTAGTACTACAGTTAAACAGTGTCTATACTATCTGAAGCCCTACTCTATTACGGGTATATTTACAAATCTACCTCTTGGAACGTCATTTCGATTATATTGAATATCAACACATTCCTAGATATCTAAATACATTAACTGATGCTCTAGCTAATTATGTATTAGAGAGACACTTGAGACATTTGTAATTCCAATCACATTTCACATATTGTACACAAAGCAGAGTAAACCGGTAAAAGGATCATGTATATATAGATATATATATAATGATATAATGTTTACAAAAATAGTTTTCATCCGAAGATCAAAATATCAAAATATAGAGCCCATGGCCCCTACAAAATGGCATCATGGATGCTTCTTGCGGTAGCATACTACTGCTCTCGCTACCCTATGTAGTAACTGACTACATGAGCTGGAAACGCCTACAGTGTGGCATTGATAATGCCTCGACATCTCCTCGATGGATATATCAGGGATGTCTATCGTCAAGCCTTCTAGGTTCTGCTCTATCACATCATAATCCTTGGCATCCCATCCAGCTACTACACATACCTCTCCTCTCCTCTGAATAGGAGAAGAGCTCAGGGGTCGGTATGGCCCTACATCTGCATCATCGAATTTTTTGATTAGTCTTTCGATTGGAAACACAAAATCATCAAATATTTAAAAAAATTATAAAAACATTGTAAAAAGAAAATGCCTTTCTTACCTAGATCTCCCCACTGAGATCCCTCAAGGAGAACCAAATCTAGATCACCCTGAAAGTCTAGACCGACATAAGAATAATCATCAATCATCGGGATTTGCATTCCCAACCAATTGAAGAATGCATCATCATACTTCACAATCCGGCCCGCCACATGTCCTATCATCAAATCGCACCATCTTTTCATTTGTGGGTCTCTTGGGGCTGTTATTCCCCATTCTACCTGTAGGCGTAGGTGTGGAACTCTTTCTAGGAAGAAAGACACTAAAATAAACCCATAACCAAACTATTTGAGGTCCCCATTCTTGCTTTTCGTGAGTTGATTTTTCATGCTGCGTAATACACCGTCACACCAATTGAATACTCGAGGCTACAAGCATTCAATAGCATATTGGAAGTAACTTTGGAGTGCCATGTATGGTGAAGAACTCCCTGCCATCCGTGCAACAGTAAAAAGGATGGTCCTGAGGGTCAAATCTCTCACACTTCGGATTGCTACTTTTCTTTTGCGTCTTTTGACATCAGGTTCACAATGTCGATGAATGTACTCACTCATGGGAAATCCCCCACCGCGACCACCTGTCAAAGTCACACATTCCTCATGACTTGACAACCTTGTCAGGAAATAAATCTCCTCAATATCCAAAGAGAGGGCATGAACACCCATGTGGAACACTTGTTGTTCTGAATCCCACATATGAACCAAATATTCTAGTAATCTTTGTTGGGCTCTCATGCCCTAAACTTTGAATAATTTTAATAGACCACATTGTCGAAGTGCATTCACAGTCCTTGGATCATTTAAATCCATGAGATCATATTCTTCATGCTCACGCTCTCACCATTCCAACATCTTTGCAACAAAACACCTGCATAGGAAACAGAGAAGATCTTTAGCACACGTTTTCAACATTTTTTGAGATTTTTGTTGAGTCAATGTTCACTTTTCATTTTACTTTCCTAGCTTCCGCAATAAAACTTCAAGTACAGTGTGAAATTTCTGCGAGCGCGCCTTAACACACCTGCAAAAATCGTTGATTTCCACAAGCCCCATTATAGGCCACTCGCGGCGACCCTAGAGCACGACTAGCGGTCCCAAATCATCAAACAATCTTGATTTTTTACTATCAAAAACAAAAATTAATCCGTTGAAAAGATAGAATATGAGATGCTTACCACTTTTATGCAATCTGTTTGTTGAATGATCTATCGTGGCCTCCGCAATCCGTCACCGAAGTTGAGGTAAAAAACAAGGGTTTTTGGTAAGTTTTTGACCAAGTGATAATAAAATGGTGAAAAAGACTTTTTGCTTCTATTTATTTCTTTTTTATCATTTTTCTAATATCTTTTTTTATATAAATACATTTTAGTCAAAAACCCATTAACTCTAAAGGTCTTGTAAGTGTTTTTCTCCTTGCAGGAATAAATTTAGGACCTTGGACAGTGAATTATGGACAGTTTTTGTGATTTATTCTATTTTTCGTCACATGTACAATTACTTTCTTAGGGTTTTTCAGAAAAACCTCGAGCACAGTCTTTGTTCATTCTCGGGCTTGAAAACCAATGAGAATGTAACCGAGTATACTTTTGTTGTCTTTTCGTACTCGTCATGGTAACACGAAAATAACGAAACCTATGGAGAATTCTTTAAGCTCTTTTCATGCTCTTTAAAAATGAAAAGATTGTCGAGCGACCTTGTTCTTTTCACGCTCGTAAAAGTATGTGGATAAAACATTTGATGGGTGATATTTTATCACTTTTCGGTCCTATCAAACTATTTTACAAAAAAGGAACTGAGAGAGTTCTCTTTTAAGTGTTTTTCCAGACTCTATAATCATGAAAAACCCTTGAGTTGTATATCTTTGGACTCGTTAAACAAACATCGATAGACCCATAGGGGATCGAACCACTCCTTCTTAGAGTTCATTAAATATACTCTGAGGGATTCATCCGAAGGATGAGCTTAAATTGAAAAACATATGTTATCCTCCTCAAGCTTGCAGAAAAATAAAGAGGTACTCGGTAAAAATGGTGGGGGAAAATTTGGGAAAGGAATGTGTCTCTGTATTTGTATTAATTCCAGTAAGCGTCGCTCTTGAACATGACACCCCTCTTCGTCATTTGAATCTGGGTTGGGTAATTTGTTTGTCTCTTGTCTGACCTTCTGTAAGTTCATTTCTTGGGTCATCTTTGAGTCAACACTACCAATATCATTGTCGTGTCATTCATATGTTCAAGAGAAGTTCAAATGGAACCCTCTATCAAGTCGACCATCTGCAATTGTCCATTATTACCATGTCGGCCTTCCCTATGTCAGTCCCAAGTCACATATGTATTTTTCTCTACCCAAAATTTGTTACTTATTTCGTGTCATTGATGGGGGATACATCAAGGCCCTCCTGTGACGAGCCTTTTCTTGTCAACTTCAGCTCATTATCCAAGAAAAAGACTTAGAAATTATTTAGTACCTTAGAGTTTGCATGCCTCAATGGCAGGTTTCTTCGCTTTCGACAATGGATTCACATCATTGATCCTTGATCGAGAGATTTTGTCAAGTGTTCAACTTCAACTCATTTATTCACACTTGTTGGATTGTACTGGAGTACCTTGGGGTTCATTGACATCATTGGTGATTTCCCTCGCACTTGTTAATAGTTTTCATCAATGACTGGTAATCAAGTGGTTTCTATTCGCGTTCAACTTCAACATCTGTAATCACGTGACTAGAATCGTACTAACGAACAATGGATTGAAGACCCTGGACTTCACCATTTTTTGGTCCAGGTTGCGAAGGAGTATTTTTTATTTGTTTTGACACATAGATCCACCTTGTATGTCTCGTGGCTATGTTCATACTTGAGTTTTCGATGCATGGATCCACAATGTATTCCTAGTGGCTATGAAGAATCTTGTTGACATGGATCCATGTTGTATAGTTGGTGGCCATGACCTACATTTATGATTTCAATCATTTACGGTCTGAACATGGGAATGCCTGCTTTAGACATGGTGTGATAGTATACAGATGCTTGATTATTTGCAGGTTCATGATTGGTGCGCCCTAGTTCTTGACACATACACACTTATTTTACAAAGTATTTCAATTGTCTCGAGTTCCAGCCTCATGCTTTGGAGGGCATTTTTTTACACATTATTTTGGTCACCCTGATGATGATTACATAAACATGTGTTCAGGTTTCCAATATAATCTTTTGCCTGCGAAAAGAAACCTCTTTCCACTCTTGAAAGATGAAATTTTGAAAGGTTGTCATAGGCTACTCCTTTTACACAGTGTGGAAATCCATGATTTATGCATGCTACACTATAGCCAGCCTGCAGGATTTTCGCATGCTTCTATATAGGCAGGTCATGGCAGCATTTTAAAACTAAAATAGGAAAGAAGTTCTAGGAGCTTCTAGAAGTGGAATCTTCTGGAAATATGAGGTGGCGTCCATATGGTTAGGATCCTATTGACTTATCTGATTTGATGGGATCATCCTCATCTCTTTAACCACCTCAACTTATCCTATGTAATGATAGGCTTCTCATGGAAAAGGTTAGAGGTACAAGCATAAAGAAGCATAGAGACTGAAGAGAGAATAGATTGAAGTCTTTGTGAAGAATCTTATTTCAAGTGATGCTTGAGGTCTCCATTCATCTATCAATCTTTTGAGAGAAATCTTCATGAAAACATCGAAAAAAATGTATGTGTGTGTTAGAACGAAGGGCCACTAAAAGGGAACTTGTGACATCAAGGTGATTCGGTTGTATCTTCTACCTTTCATTAATATAATACGGTGGCATGTCTCTTTCCCATAAAATGATTGATATTTTATTACATGACTCCTTGATCACATGTTTAGATTGTCATTGAATTTCACTATTGTTTCTTTCACATTGGTTGATTTTTGTTATTACAGATCTGATCTCACAGGAGCATTGGAGCAAATAAGGATCAACAAAGACATAAGGAAGCGATTCATAAGGTACGTTATCTATTCTTCCTTTGGTAATTAAATTCAATGATCGTAATCTAGGGAAAGCGTGTTGTTCCATCTTGTTTTGTTCTATATCCAGGTGGATCTAGGGGGATTAGTTCATGTCTGCATCTACCAATTTACCCATTAACACATACCAAACCTTGGTTAAGACTGCCACCGGTTTTTCCCCTTTTCAGTTAGTGCACGGTGTGGAGTCGATACTTGCCATTGAATGAGAAATCCCTTCTCTTAAATTGGCAGTCGAGATCCTACCTGACACTTCATATTTAGAGAGACGCCTGGTGCACCTAGAGAGTCTTGACGAGTAGCATCGAGACACCTTTACAGCTATCGAGGAAAACAAAAAACATGTCAAGGTTCAATACGACAAGTCTGTCTATCCCTGGTTGTATAATGAGGGTGACTTGGTCCTCTTGTATGACCAAGCCAAAGAACCGCTAGGGGTAGGCAAGTTTAAACCCATGTGTTCTGGTCCTTATATTGTGTGACATGTTCTAGAAAAAGGAGCCTATGAATTGGAAGATTATGAAGGGAATAAATTGGCCGAGCCAAGAAATGGGCTCTACTTGAAAATGTATTACTCTTGAGCCTTGGGCTTGGGTGAAACCCTTTGTATACTAATGTAAATTTAGTGTATATACATATTTTTTAGTTTTGTCTTCAGCTTGCTTATCGAGTTTTCCCTTTTGGTTGGAAGATGTCAATGGAGTCTTCGGTCTACCTAGGATTCACAGACGGAGCCAGTCGTCATACACAAAACTTGGCTTCCTCCGCTTGGGTGATTTACTCACCTGAGGGTCTACTAGTGTTTTCAGGTGGCATATGCCTAGGGCCATCCACGAACAATGTGGTCGAATATAACGTCGTCATAGAAATTTTGTGTGATGCTATCTCATATGGTATTCTCTCTCTAGAGGTTCACCTGGACTTTTAGTTATTCATATGTTATTTGAACGACCATTACCATGTGCGTAATCCGACGTCACTCCTTCTATTCCTATGGGTACGCCTTTTAGAATGATAATTTGATTTTATTACATACTTTCACACTCCTAGAAGTTCTAATCATGTATCTGATGCCTACTCTAATTATGTTTTATATTGGCATTTGTCACATTAATAAAGCAAAGAATACCATTAAATCAATGTACACATATTAAGATATGAGTAAATCTGAATATCCCTCTTTATATATTTCCAAAAAATATGGTGTTTATATTACAAAATTGGGGCTAAAACCATCAAAATACATATACAACCAATATACATGTCCCATGACATCTACGCCTGTGGCATCGGATGTGTATCATGATAGAAAACCATGATGTTTGCGAGATGCTGGAAGAGTCGTACCCATGCTCTAGGTACACTGACAACCTACCGCTGCATGGCTTCAGGTAGATCCTCCACCTGAACCATAGGAATCCTCTGTGTCAAACGAGACAGGTTACCCTGCATGTTCTGTAGGACTCTCTCCACTTCTCCTCCCACTGCCTCATCTCCCTAGTGCCTCCATCTATGTCGTAGGAATCTCTTTGGCAGTTGTGGACCCACATCTGCAATCACACAAGTATTGAGTTAATATTTAAAGAACCATCCAAAAATATTTTTTCTCTCTTCAATACAAAAATACAAAAAAATGAAATATATAAAAAAAAAATTACCTATTGCGCCGTAGGCGGCTCCTGGTGGAAGCGGCATATCAAGATCTCCTCTGAAATCGATTCCTTCATAGGGATAGTCGTCAAGATCTATGATTTGTCTCCACCACTAGAAGAAAAAATAATCATTGTAGGGTGTCACCACCCTACCTCCCCCCTTCCATCTCATGACCTCAATCCATCGCACCATAGGCGGATCATGTGGTCCTCTAGGAATGATCTCTACTCTATGTCCCAGACCTGGGACTCACTCTAAAAATAAGCTACAAAGGATAGAGGCAAACCCAAGTTTCACTTCCCCCCCAGCTTGCACTCTGTCAACTGACCTTTCATGTTGGTCAGCAGTGAGGTACAACAATTGTAGATGGTGGGTCTCGCACACTCCAGTGCATAGAACATAAGTGGTCTCGATTCTTAATGCAACAAGGTGGATCCTATGATCCTGGTAAGCATGAGCACAATAATATTCAGGCTGAGGTTACCTATAACTCGGATAGGGATTTGACTTCCTACCATGGGAGTCCCTGCAACACAGTGGGCCTCGATGTATTCTTCAACCTTCATCCCACTCCCTACCCTGTGTGACTTGAGGTCCACAACCTCTCCTCAATGTGAAAATCCAGTCAAGAAGTAGATGTCCTCTACTTCAATCCTTAATGGTTTTCCATCAAGGATAAATCTCTCACTATTAGGATCCCAATAGCCCACCAGCATTTCCAACAACCTCACTTGGGCCCTCATTCCTTTGAGAGCCCAAAACTTGTATAAACCACATGTTTTTAAAGCCGCTTGAGCCACCAGAACTCGATCCACTGCTGCATCTACCTCCTCATGCTCTCGCTCTCTCCATTCCAACACCATCCTACAAAAAAAAATCATTTTTTAGTTAGAAACATCTTTTTTTTGCCATTTGTGCACGTATACACGATTTATTTACAAACATTCGTGGGTAGGGCATGATATACGCCCTATGTGGTTCACATAGGGGTATATATCTAGTCGTATACGCAACCTATTCAGAGAAATCCGTGTATACCGAAAAACCCAATTTGCGCCCTTAAAAACTAACAAAATAGAACCTAACTCAAAAATGTAAACCACTGAATTTGAAGAGGATGGGATGAAGGGTTACCTAGTCCAAATGGTGCGTGATTCCATTGTCGGTTGCTCCCGTGATCGTCATTTGAATTCTGGAGGAGTTTTAGTCCAAATTGCACTATTTGGGTAAAAATGAAAATGATACAGTAAATTTATATTTTATTACTATTTATAAGCCATTTTTTACCCACTTGATATAGTTTTATGCTATTTTTTTGTCTAATGGACTAATTCAAGAATGGTTTTAAGCTGGTTTTTGTAGTTTCAAATAAATTTTCTTGTGGATTTCAATGTCATGGTTGGTCGTTCGTCTCCTCGGGTAGGCATATTCATAGCCTAGCATATAAAATGTGTATCTACTCCATCATGCATTTTTTTTCATTATCCTTCGACTACCGCTTTTTACACCTTAGGTACAAACCCATTTATTGTGATGCATAAACCTCCATCTGCTATTAATAGCATCGTTAATAAATGGTAGAGACTTACCAAACATGGGTACCCTAGTTAGAACCTCTTTTTCATTTGGTGCCCATGCCGAGTTTTTTTCTTAGGACTGGGAGTCCATTATAATTCAATATGTGACTTTACAATGAGCCTCATTTTTCATTTATGCACACGTGGCCTTATTACCCGTGGACTCCCAATAACGAGTCTTAGTTAAGCTCTTTTCCGACTCATCTAAAAACTGAAAAGATCATCGAGTGATTTGTCCCTTTCACACTCGTTAAAATTGGATTTGAAAGATCATGAGTCCTAGTTAAGCTATTTTCCAACTCTTTATCAAAAATAGAAAAGATTGTCGAGTGAACTTGTATTTTTCACGCTCGTAAATTGGATTTGAAAAGACGTCTATTTGGCACAAGTTTACCCCTTTTTCACACCAAGTAGACTAAAAGATATAAAAAAGGACATTTTTTGGCGTTAAGTTGTGATTGCATCTCATGCACTTGCTTGTTGTATTGAGCCTTTAGCCGGTTCTCGCTTTGCATTATAAACTGTTACCTAAGAAGTTTGCATCCTCGACCAAGCAGAGCCTTGTTTTTATCCTTTTCAATTTGACACCCTATACCCTGGAGGGAACATCACCCCGAGTGTCCATCTCTTGCATGCATTTCCTTGCATTGAGTATAGGTATGTTCCACTGTTGGAACTAGTTTTTCTTACTTGCGACACTTGTTCCCTCCTCTGTATCATAGCATTCATTTGTTCTGAAAACACAAAAAACACGAGCAGGAAGGGAATACTATATTGTAATTGCCAGCAGTCATGTCGCCTTTAAACAAAGAAAAAAGTTATTGAGTCCTTTTTGTGTCATCATAATTTTGGGTTTAGCATGGCCTTAGGAAGATAATCTCGCTATAGAGTTTTCTCTACCGACTGGTTACTCTTCCAGGCCCTATAGAGAACGTTATTGATGCCTCTTGCATCTAATTGTCACATCATTGAGTCCATGCTGTCGGAGTCCACCATATGTCTCATGTTCTTTCTCAAAGGAAATCTATCAACCTGTGTCGGCCACTCCTCAGAAATATTGAATTTGCATGTCAGCCATAACCTCAGTTTGTCTCAGAATCACATGATACTTTGTCCTTATCATGCACCCTAGCCCTACTTTCATCATTGGTAGGTCACCTTGAACCCAACAATCGACATTTCATCATTGGTCATTGACTGGGTGGTTTCCCTTATGTTCGATGGCAATACATCTATTCACACTTTGGGATTCGTGCAGTGTCTTGGATGCCATTACCCTTATTGGGGGTTTCCTCGCCTTTGTCAGCAGTTTTTCATCATTGGCTACTATTTAGAGGGTCCTTTTCATGTACCTCTTGCATTTGGCACACATGAAAGATGCACAGGTTCGTTGGTTCATGAACATGTTCTTCATTCAATCTCCAGCAAATCATGAAGCTCTTGATTTGTTCCTCATGCTGACTAATGAGAGATGCCTCAATGCTCTCCTTTTAATGGCTCTCTTTCCATCGACTTCAGCTCATTTATTTTGGATACGAGACCTAGATTTTTATGAGTACCTTGAGGCTTGCAGTCATTAGTGGAAAGATCTCTCGCCATTGACAGATGGGAATACATCAATGTATCCTGATCAATGGATCTCTCAAGTGTTCGAAACCAACTCCTTTATTCACACTTGTAGAGATGTACTTGGTGCCTTGATACCTACTTTCATTATCGGTAGGTTGTCTCGCGTTTGTTAACGATATACTTCAATGACTGATAATCAAACGATGTCTCATCATGTTTGACCTCAACTTATTTATTCACATGATGTAGACTTGCACCATTGGCGGATAGTGTAGAAGACTTGAAGGCATCACTATGTGGTCGTAGCTTTCCTAAGCTGTTGCTTCCATTTCATTGGACCAATACCTATTTGACTTCAGTGATCATGGAAGATCAGATTGTACTACATGGTATACAGATATCTTCAGATTGATTTTTGAGACTAGTTTCACTAGGCCTTGCTCATGACTATGACAACTTTTGGTATATAACTGCATTTGTATTTGCCTATTCATGGCCATGAACACTTGTTTGGTATATTTTCAACATGGATATTCATTATATTCTTGGCAGCCATGCATGCAAAGTTAGTACATAATGTAATGAGAAATTGAGTTCATCTAGCTGGTTCTCTACCACTCCACTTCTAGTTTATTTATAATGTATTTCGGCCATCGCAGATAATCCTCTGATCTCACACATTAGGGGGAATTTGTTATAGCAAGATTTGCCTCACCATTGCTATCTTGCACAGAGGGCCTTTTTATTTCCCTATGCAGACTTATCATCCATTTTTTGATGAATCCAGAGCTAAACCATACATTTTTTCACATATACGCTCCCTATCAGTTATACAAGATGTGTATACATTTGATGCTCCACTGCAACTCACGTATATTGGGATTTCTACCAGAAAATAAAAAATGAGGTCGAGTTTCCATGTCATGACAGGAGATCTCTGATCCTTGGCCTTCCATATACTGGAAACGTTCCAACTCGACCCTTCAGTTGCATTCTGGAGGCTATAAGAGCACAATTTCGAAGTATGGAAAAGAGAGAGAAAGAATTCAACTTTGAGACCAAAGTTACTTTGGAGAAATTACTTCATATTGAGTCTACATCCCTTTGTCCCTCAAGTCTGAACACAGTGTTCAGCCCCCAAGCTCTTCCCTTATTGTTGAGAGGACCTATTTTCCTCTTTCTCATGAGCTTGCCTTTGGTGGAGGATTGAAGTGGTGGAGACCCAGTTGGAAGGAACTTGGTTTCTTGGTTTCTAACCATGCCGACATAGAAGTCTATAATGTTGACACTTTTGCTGATCAATTATTAATAGAAATACTCCTTTCCCGTCCTATTGGTATCTTGAAAATATAGGATTATTATCCATGGGCCTGTTTGTAATGTCTATTAATGGATTATGCTATCTGATGTGCTAACTCCTTTTATATCATCATTATATACTTGCCTTGCTTGTTTGTTGAGAACTTCTTGCAGGTATAAAGCTTTGGGTCAAAGTGCTCAATGGTGGAACATCATCAAACGTTGGATCGAGGTAGGCCCCTTTCTTGTATCGCACATTAGTCTATATATCATATGTTGGAATTGAGTTGATTTATGTAGTCACATCTACCTGTTGTGGTTTACCCTTGGCCATAGAGAGATTTTCCCTTGTAACAGCTCTAGTGAAGAAGCAAGTCGAGGCAGATCGAGCTAAGCTCGAGGCCTTCGAATCAACACTACCCATATCTAAGTGACTTGGGACGAGTCATAGGTGAGTGTTGGGGGGTTGTTGGCCCTTGACCAAGTTTTGAGAAAACATTGGTCGTGTTTGACCACTTTTGGGACTTCAATAGGCTGGTCAAATATGGACTGCCTTGGCAGAGCGGAGATCGCGGGATATTGCTAGTTTTGTGGGTTTGTGGACCCAGCAAAGGGTTTTAGGTTTTATGAAATGGGTTAATGGATGTCGGCCCATGGGTTTACCCATGATTAGGCCTTCTTGTAAATGTATAAATAAGTAGTAGCTATGCAATGTAGATGGAAATTGGCTTAGTGCATGACTACTAGTGGTTATGTGCATGATGGGTTTATTTTGGCTTAGTGTAAGAAGTTGTAAGTGCTATGTGTTATTAAGGAATTGGCTTTGTGCCTTGACTGGATTTTGAGGAAGGTGGATCTAGTGCATGGTGTGAAGATCACCTATCCATTTTGGATTTGGATCTGTGGCTTTGTGCACAATAGCAAATGAATGTAAGAAGATTAGAGACTAATAAAGAAGAAGAATAAGTTGGTGGGCGTAGCCCCACACTGGGGTGAACCATGTATATCCTATGTCCTGATGTGCTTTGTGCATTGTTGTTTATGTGATTATTTTCTTAGTGTTGTTGTTATTATGAATAATGAACACATCTGATTTTATATATTAGTGCATAATGATGTGAATGAATGCTAGATATGAGCTAATGTTGTGTGATAAGTGATGGAAAGTACTTGATTTGTATTGTTACTGCGTTGATCTATAATAAGTATTTAACTTGCAATGTGAATAAGGTTCAAGAACTAATGCATATTGTTGGCTAAGTGCTCTGTTAAGTATTGTAATCACAGATCTGTGCCCCTACTTGGTTGTAGATACTTGAGTCCTACAACCCCCCCCCCCCCCGCCTCTACCTCGGGTGAGACTTCATCTTCTTCACAGGTGTTGCCAAAAGGGTCGGTAGTTAGGGTTTTTTTGGTACATTGTTGAAGCATTGAACCCTAGGTTTTCCCCTGTGCCAACACTTTAACAAGGATTTCAATTCACAATATTTTTCTTCTTCTCTCAAAGACTTAAGAAAACAATAAATGTCTTCTCAAAAAATGAGTTTCTTACAACCTCAGTTCATCACTCAAAATTTTTCTAAGTCATAAAGAAATAACGAACATCTCTTACTCATGCTCACTCTCATTTCCTAATGAGAAAAAAATATTACATTTACTCACCTCCATATTTTTATGTTAAAAACACTTCTGGTCCTTCATCCAGTCCTCAATCCGATCCTTCATCAGGTACTCAATTTGGTCCTCAATACAGACCACAATATCAAAAAATATTTTTCAATGATTTTGATAATTTAATTATCAGTTGAAAAATTGTCCATAAAAATCGCGTTGAAGGGTCTTCAAAAAACGAAGACATGCAACAATCAAAGCACCTCATATTGTGATTCACCTCAGATCTATTGGGAGAATATCACGCTTCTATGATTCATGGCCTCTACTAGCAAAGGAGATCACATTTCTTCGGAAAATCCTCGTCTACAACAACAGAGATGTCCAACAGGGGGCAATTTTCAACCATGTGTTGAAAATATACTTGTACCAGATACCAGATCAAATTTGTGGGATACCAGATCAAAAAAGAAAAATCGAAAATACTAGATCTGCCTGTGTTGAATATCCGTCACCTTTCATATTTCCTTTCTCTTACTCCTAAGGGTTTTCTTATGTTTACTTGAAGGACTAGTTACAAGATCTGATCCAAATCGTAAGTGGATGTGCTGGGCAGGTCCAATACTTAGTAACTGAGTGCTGGAATTTCTGCGATTATTTTCAGTGTATTTGCATATCACGAATATGCTAGAGAAATTTGTGAAATTCTTGAGATCTGGTTATGGGCATAGAGAAATTTTGTGGATAGAATCTCATCAACAAAAACGCAATCGAAAAAAACTGAAGATACCCATTTGGGTAATAACCTAGGCGTTCCATTTTCAATCTCTATAGTAGAAAACAAAAACTTATGTTCATAGAAAAAAGTTGTTTTTCATTTTTAGTGTTTGTTTTCGATTTTGAGACGAATTTTATCCGCAAGTTTTTATATTTAAACATTGATTTGTTTAATCAATACCTAGAGGTATTTGATATATCTATAAAATACCTTTCCAATGCTATGCTATATGCTTAATTTGGATTTGTACAGAGGCCAAAATTTGCATTTTAATGGCTGCATATTTCACAATTGGACAAAATATGTTTATTACGAGATGAATACCTTTAAAAAAAACCTGAATATTGAGAAAACAAAAACACCCTTTGGTGCACCTTGGAATTTAGTTTCCAACATAACTGAAATCGTGAAAAGCAGATAAATATTGGAAGACAAATCTAATTTTTACCAACAGGGACTCCAAAATCAACGAGTTTCACCTTCAGTAATGTCTTCTCCTTGGATTGCATGTAATTCCAATGCTGCATATTTTCTTCATTCTCTATCCACCAGATCGATCGCCAGATCAATAGTCTATTCTCATCTTTGAAGAGATTCCTTGAAAAATAATTCCAAACTAAAAACATATCTGGTCTGCATTATAGTCCTCAATACATTCCATGATACAGTTCTTGGTACGGTCCATGATACAGTCCTTGATATAGTCCTCGATACGTTCTGTGATACAATCCTCGATATGGTCTGCGATACAATCCTCGATATGGTCCTTGATACGAAACTGCACTCAATACCGGTGCTCTTCCTTCACAATTTTCACCATGGTTCTAATACCAATTGATAAAACAAATAAGATCTAATACCAATTGATAAAACAAATAATCTCTAATACTAATTAATAAAATATACATAATAACAACAAGATGACGAAAAAGGAATACTAGCCAACACTCTAATGTATTCACAACAATGTTACATATTTATAGTACAATGGGTGATGGCACCACATAGAGAGATTTTCTCTCGATCCTAAAATCATGCATGATGACTAGGATAGGAAATCTTAACTAACTCTTTAGTCATCACTTGAGGATATATTACTAATATCCTAAATGAATAATACAAATATAGGTGGCAATTAGACTTAGTGATTGGTTAAGGTAAGCCATAGGATAACAAGTGAAGAAATAGGGATATATAGGGGGCAACGGAAGGCCAACAACCATGGATCTTCACTTCTCATTCCCTATCCTTCTCTCTTATTTGTTTCCTTTCCCCTTTAATTATTTTCTTCAACTTTTCAATTACATGCTCATTTGGATTATTCCAAGTTAACTTGCATTGTTTTACATGGCTTTCATAATTTTTATTAATTGTCAATTTGTTTTGCAGGTACTGAGTCTTATCCATTCTTCATTTTGGATTTATTTTGGGTTACACCTCCCCATTGAGAGGATTTTTGGTCTCCAAAATATCTAGGAAACCAATCTAGATCAATGTTGTTTTCTTCTCTAGAACGTGGCTCTAACACTAGCTCCTAGCTTCAACTCTAACTCTAGCTCTCACTCTGGGTCATGACTCTGGCTACTAGCTCTGGTCCTCGACTATGTCTCTGGCTCTAATTCTGGCTCACTTGTTCCTGCAATGCAACAACCTTTTCACTGACTCTTAGCTTTGAGAAATCTTGGAATTCAAACTCTAGGCTCAACACTCATTCATCTCCCTCTCCAACTTGGATATAATCCATCTTGTCTATCAATGAAGCCAAGTATAATGTTGGTCTATTCAATGTGACCCTATAATTCTACCATCACATAATAACTCCTCAAGTATTGTTTCATTCCTCTCCTAGGATTAGTTGCTTCCTAGCATGGAAACAATTCTCTGGTGCATGCACATACTTGCAAGAACTTCCTGAGTTCTCCAAACACCCCCAATATCATTGAACTCTATGCATCACTCTATAGCACATGTATAATAAGGGGTTCTTTGGATTTAATATTGTACACAAGAAATGTATTTTGTTTTTCCTTGTCATCAACCTGTTGTCCATTTCATTGGTGATGTAGACTTCGTGTGTTGTTATCTTTCCTTGGATGACTTCTGCCACTTGGATTGAAGAGGCAGGCCACTCTTCATCTTCCATAGTCTTCATTCTCCACACACTTCTCTTCACTGTGTGGTTTTTAGGGTGAAGCTTTCGATGAATTCACTAACACTTTGTTTCCCAATGACCACTTAAAGCTCAATGTGGTATAAGTTCTTGTTGTTGTTACAAGGAATTATTGACATAATCCTCCTCTCTGTGTGCCTTTGTGTTTGTTGTCGGGTTGCAGAATCCTTCTTTCAATTCAACTTATGGAAACGATCAAGTCTAGGGAACCCAACTTGCTTCTCCCAACATGATTTCTCAAAATGGCCTTTCTTTCCATAGAAGGATCATGCCTCTACATACTAACAATTTCCTATTGTATGCCCTCTCTTCTTGTAGTAGTGACACACAAAAAATATTTTTTTTAATGTGGACCTCCTGGTCTTCTTTTTCTTCCTTCTTTTGATGATTGGTTTGTTGTTGTCTATAAGTGCATGTGTTAGATGATCCTGGGAAATCTCCTCATTACTACTCTACTTCAATCTACCACAAGGTTGAGTTGGTTGTGAGATGACACCTTCACTCACTATTGTTGCTCCTTCTCTTGATGATCAACCCAACTCCAACATGTCATTTGTCTTCATGAAAATGGTTTTATTCATGGAAATGGAAGTTTCACTTCTACTATCAAATCCTAGGCCTTCATGCTTGGCCCAGGGTGTGACTACAATGGGAATAAATATTCCTTGTCTCCTCTTACCTAACCCTTGTCTATCATAGACCATTTGTCTTAGAATTCTAGAGCCAATACCTCTAGTATTCTTCTAAAATTCACCAAGCTCCTCTTGAGAGATTTCTATTGAAGATAAGCTTACCAAGTTGGTCTCAATAATGGTGGTGGAATCTATAGTGGAAATTGAAGTTTTCCTTGCTCCTTTATTCTTTTGGTAAATTGTTTGAATCCTTTCCAAGGCCTTCTCCTTATCTACCAAATCTTGTTGCAATTGTGTCATCATCTACATGAACCTATCCTCTTGTCAGCTATCCAATTGGATGAAATTTTCACCAAGGTGTGAAAGTTGTGCTATGTTCTTGTCCCAATATGACATGATTGTTGTGAGGGTGTCTTGAAATTATTCAAACATCTTATTAAGAAATGGAAGCAATTGGGAAGAGGTCTCCAAGTGCTTCTTCATATTTTCCATCCTCTTCTTAAACATCTTAACCTGCACCTTCAAGCTCTCATTTTCTTCTTGAAGCTCGACATTGTTGGCTTGTAAATATTCCAAGTTATCTCTACTTTCTTTTCCCATGTTGCGGTCTACAATATTTTGTTTACAGTTTTGGAAGCGATGTCTTGGTCAAGGACACAATTTCTTTGATACCATCAAATCTGTAATTGAGAGGCTCATAGCCCAAAATATTCACCAACACAGATACCTATGTGGAATTAAATTTTTTGAACTCTATGTCATTTCTGTCTCTAATATTTTCATATGGTTCTCTTTCTTCTGGAGGATACCCAACCTCAGTCCTATTCTCTACACAATTCTCTATGTAATTATATGAAGGCCACAAAAAATTCCTTGGATGTGACTAATATCACAAAAATGGATTGTTTCATATAGTCTGTGAGGTTGGTATGTTAAGAAGAAAGTATGGATTCATTCCTTTGCTAGTCCATGACTCTATTGCTGAATTATATCGGTTTATTTACTCAATATTATTATATCCCCATATGATGGTTAGTCCATAATCAACCATTCAACTTCTCCTAAGTCTCAAGTTGTTTAGTGGAAATGTCCAATGATCAATTGGAGTGCCCAAAAACTAATGGGAAAAGCAAGAGGAAAATAAGCTAGGTTCCAAATGATGGGTAGGTGAAATGTCTCCTTTAATATGGAGAATATTTGTGATTGGATGGAATAAGAGAATCTCTGGAGAAAGTATCTGCATGATGCCAAACAATGTCAAAATTCAGGAGCATCCAAATAAAAAATGTTCACTCAACTCTCCATATATTAATTACATATTATATGTATGGCTCTCAAATGGCCTTGTTGTCTAGAGCTTGACATGTATGCTTAGTGGAAACATTTATTAAATAATAGAAGTGTTACCGAAGAATATAAGCGTTACCACCTTTGGTTACATGGTTTTTCACGCCCAAATCAACAATGAGTTGTGTGGAACTAGCTGATATGAACCATCTATCTCATTCTCGGCCAACTCAATGCCTTGTCCATGACTATTGTTTGGTATGGTTTAACATTGTTGAAATAATGTAACTGCGAAGATAATTCTTACTATTTTGTTATTGGATTAAATCCCCATTGTGGATTAATCATGTTATTATTATTATTGGATTAAATCCCCATTGAGGATTAATCATGTCATTATTAATATTATTGTTATTAGATTAATCCCCATTGAGGATTAATCAAGTCGGTGTCGGGCCGGATTAATCAAAATTCGTGTCAATTGTATAAAGCCCAAATCCTTTTGTGGGATTGGTCAAGCTAGGACAAATTCTGATCACCCAGTCAGAAATTATTCCAGTAGTTATAATGAAAGGGGCAGAATTAATTAAAGATAGGTTTACCCACCAGAGTGAGAGATCGGCCCTTGGGAATGGTGACTCTTCCAAGTGCCAGATGATATAAATAAAGAGGCTAGCGCATAGCCTACCACACTTCACTTGCTCATTCTCTTATGGGAACTGAAGTTGCATTTTCAAAGTTGGTGAGAGGAGAAGAAGGTGGCGCATCTCTTGAGGAGGAGGACTTTTTACATATTGGTTGGGAGTTATCTCTTGAGCATTTGATAAGCTATTTATGATAAAGGAAGTTTCTTTGGGGTTTCTTCCCCTGAGGTTTCCAGGATAAAATATTGTCTCTCTTGTGGATGTGTATTTCATTGATCCTTGTTCTTATTATGCTCTTATCTTTATAGAAATGCAAAGAACATAATAATGTAATAAAACATTAACATGGTATCAGTAACTTGAAAAGCTGTCACGCAGGAAAAACGTCATTATTCTGGGACCCCAAAATTGGGGTTTGAAAAGAAAACTTAAAAGTGTTTTTCAGCTATCATCACCCTATTTGTGCCTCCTTAGGATCATTTTAGCGCCGACCTTTTAATTTTGATGAAAAGCTGGATCTTTCGGAAAGTGAACCCCTAGTTTTACAAAGTACTAAAACAGAAAAACGAGGTACTAAGTACCCAGAGGAAGATGCGAAGAAGTACCAGAAGCACAGGTCCATAAATCCGCAGATCAGAATTTAGAGAGGTAAAATTTGATTTAGGATACAGTACACCAGGCATACTGCTTTCGGCTGAAACATCATCCCTGGATCAGGTTTTAAAATTTGAAGTTTGAAAAAGTAGGGTTTTCTCATAAAACCCTAAGTTGCGATTGCAGTCTCAGAACCAGTTGAAATATCAATTGCAGTTATAGTATCAACTGCAGTTGCAGTTGCAGCTGTAGAACCATTTGCAATAACTCTTGAAGTTTTCAGTAATGATTACCATTGCTACCCGAGATAACCACTACCTACAAATGCTATCGAGGTATGTACTCACATATGGTTGGTGGTTAAACCCTAAAAGTATTCGGAGAGGATATTTTTCATAGATCGGAAGGATCTCAGGAATAACTACATTAGGAAGGGCTAGTGCAACTTCGAGGTGTGATTGTTCTAATAATGCATCTATTTATTATCTTGATGGATGTTGCATGTTGAAGCTATGATCAAGGAGTGTAGAAGGATTAAAAAGATGATCATGAAGCTTATTCTCTAACCTAACTTTTCGTAGTTAGCGTATTGTCTTAATCACCAGAAGATAGGTTGAGAAAGCACTCATCGCAAGAGTGAAGGGGCCTAGTATAAAGCAAGCACTCACACTTGAGGACAAGACTCAGGTTTGATTAATCAAATTCAAAGGTACACATGACAAGCTAATAACTTTTAGTTGGGAATAACAATGAAATTCGTCAAAAGTATTATACTTGATAACATCAGTACTGTTTGATATGACTAACACCTCCTCTAGGAGAAACCTGATATTGACCCAGTTTCGAAGATTGCCATTGAAGAATGTAGTCTAACCACTAGGGGTGAAGCCCCATTTCAATTAATATTCCTTAACTTTAAACTTTTCTAAATTATAAGTAATAAGCTCTAAAGAACTCTTGTGATGATTGTTCGTGCTATTAACATACTATCAAGAAGGATATTAATTCTTGCTTGTTGTTTTGTTGACACTGCTCCAGGTCACATGAGGAAGCTATAATGAGAAAGGTTAGAAAGGCAACATGCTAAGAAAATCATAAAATGAAGAAATCATCCCGGTGGAAGAAAAAGAAGGTGGGTCCACTTTGAGAAACATATGACCATGCTATTAGAGAAAAGAATACATGTGAACTCTAGAAAGATTAGCTCACATAAACTACAAATCCATACCATATACAATTGTCACAGAGGTTTGCAGAACTAAAAGGTGATCATGAAAAGTATCGTTAGGGATAAATATGAGGGAAAAGTTTCACATCAGAACCTTTTCCAAGAGGATAGTAATGAGGAAAACATTAAGACTCATCATTCAAATGTGTTGTTGGTCGGGCCCAAATAATCCTCCATTAATGGGTATGTATGCTATGTATCACTTCATTAATGATTATTCTCATAAAGACATGGACCTGTTGAAATTCAGCAGGAATCAAAGGAATTCAAAGCCTTGATAAAGTCTTTCCAGAAAATGTTAAAGATACTGGGAGGTGGATAATGGAGAATACATACCTCCCGAAGGAGTTCATGGCTTACTGCTGATTCCTTATAGGGATCAAAGAAGGAGACTTCGCTACTCCCTACAAATACAAAAAAAATGGTATTGTTGAAAGGAAGAATAGAACCATGCTGGAATTTGTGAAGATCAAGATCTTCTTATGTTTTTATGGGTAGAAGCAACAATGGGAGCTGTATATGTGTAGAACTGTTTGTCCCATGGTGCACTTGGGTTAAAGACCCCGAAAGAGATGTTCTGAAAAGAAGCGGTGAAAAGCCATCCTCAAATATTTGTCAGATGTTTATTCATATAAAGAAAAGAACAAAAGCTGGAGCCTCGGGAAGAAGGATGTTGGGATCTTGTGAGTATCAAGACTAAAATCCCTATACCCCAGAAGTGCAGCCATGACCAGAATCCCGTGAGACATGAAGGATTACACTTAAAATCAGAGAATTACCACAAAGCGAAAAGACATGTGAAGAGGAACACGTAATCCCAAATAGGAATCACAGAGAGTTCCTGGGATTCTTAGAGAACACCTTAAAGAGTCATAGCTTCCTGATGAGGAGACTCCTTGAACCATGATATAACAAAATTTCAATAACCTCGCAGATGATAGCCCTATAAAAGAAATCTACTGGAAAAGAGCTTATACCAGATGGAAAGTAGCTAATGGTGTTCGAAGGAACCCTTGAGGCAGTCGAAAAGACCCGGCAATTCTCAGTTACTGACTTTGATGTACAATCTCTTGATGAAGGAACCTACATGTTTGAAGAGGCCATCGAAGGAATGGGAAGATGCCATGGCAGAGGAATACAGGTCCTGTGAAGAAACGAAGTAAGGGGAAATGATTCCCAATTCAGAAGAATATAAGATGGGGGTATCTGATGATATTTCAAGAAATAAAACATGCTCTTGATGGAAGTATTGAGAAATACAAGCAAGATTTGTAATAAATTAAACTTTTCCTAGAAGAAGAATTGACTATGAAGAGACAGTATTAAACTCCGTGGCAGATACCCTTAGTCAGGGGACCATTATATAGATCAATTTGCCAAAGATGAAATAAAAGTACACACCGGATGGATGTGAGGAACATATCACTCTGAATGAGCCAGTATGGGGAAAAGTATATAAGCAACTAAAGGATTTGAGGTTGAAGACATGAGATCTCATGTCTATCGATTGAAGAAAAACTTATATGGATTGAAGATCCCGAGAAGCTTAGTATGATTAAGTATGAGCAGGTTTCTTAAACAACTTAAGGTTACCAAAATTAAAGGAATTTTATCTATCTCTTCAAGAATCTCATGGATAACAGACAGGTAATACACTATTACTATATGTGGACCAAACTTGTTCTTAAGCTGAAGAAAATCTCATCGATGAATACAAACAGAGACTTGCAGGGACGAAATGAAAGACCTTCATGCATTATTTTCTTAGATACTGAGGTATGGGGATCGGAAAGAATCTTCATAAAAGCAGAGGATACAGTGAAATCACAGGAGTATTCAGGCAATAACGAATCTGAGATCCATGAATACACCCATGGAAGCAAAAGATGAAGTTGTTGGTTGATACTTCATTAGAGTTGGTTGATGTTACTCTGTACAGGATATATTATTGGTTTGTTTATGTATTTGACGAATACCAGGCGATATATATGTTTTTTCTTGAGTTAGTATCTTGTAGAACCTAGATGTGTTCACATTATTGTTGCAAAACATGTGATGAGTATAAGGGGTACAATGGATTATGGTCTGAAGCTATGATGGAGATCATGACTTCCACTCACGATTGGATATCTTGATCACAGAATTTGGCTTCGAAAGTTGTTGACTGAAAAAGCACTTCTGGATTTTGTTTCAGTTTGAGATCAGCTATGATCATTATATAAGCTCTCTCATACTGGCGAGTAGAAAAGAAAGAAATCCCGATATTGCTTTCCTATTGCAATGGCTTAGAGCCATGTGCATATTCCTTTAAAATTGCATGGCTTCTATATTCAAAAGTGATAGCCAGAGCCCTGTTTGATTTGGAGACAAGAGAAACATGAGTTCTAGATACATCAAAGATGTATTAAATGATAGAAATCACAGTGTTCCCGCTAACGGGTGAGAAGAACATGAGATATCGCTAACTCATTTCATCATTGTTTATATACTGAAGGCTTGCAGACTCCAGCCATTGCTGCAGGATGAGCTTGGGGTTGTCAGCGATATTCAGCCTCTATCTCCTTGTAAAGTTTTGAACACTAGGATAGATTTGATGATACCGTGGATCTTCCCTGAAAGGGGAGTAGATGTGATTCCTTGTAGGCCTCGTGTTAGGCGTAAAGAAACGAGATGAGTTATCGCCGGGCCTAGTTGTTAGGCGTGGCATAGCGTCGATGATTCCTAAACCCGACCTCGTTGTTAGGCGATAAGCGTGATGTCGTTCTTGCTTCGACCCTAGTTGTTGAGGCGTAGAAAGATGAGTCATGCCGACCCTGGATTGTTAGGCATTAAGCGCAATATTTGTAGGTTCCTAAACCGACCTAGTTGTTGGGCGTAAGCCGAGATGATACTTGCTTAAGAGCCTGGTTGGCGGGGCGTGAAAGCAAGATGTGGCGATAGCTGAGGCTACCGAGCAACGGTGAGCTAGTGTGAAATCTTCGCGAATATTGATGTAGTTGACGGGCACCAAAGCAAGCTGGCGTGACATTGAGCTGGTGAAATGCGTGATGGTACTGTCTTTGTGATGAAATTATCATTTTTTAGTACATATTTGATGATCTGCCGGAGATGATGATAGCGATGTTTTGAGAATGGTAAATCGCTGGCGATGAAAAACTTTGATGACTGGAAGTAAATGTGCTGAATGGTGTTCAGGAATGATATTGTGATATTTTTCCTCGAGGTCTTAGATGATCAGGACCTCTCTGCGCGATCTTGTTGAAGGCGATGAAGAATACCCTTCTTGTTATGGGGGAATGTTGAAATAATGTAGCTGCAGAGCATTCTTTACTATTTTGTTATTGGATTAAAACCCCATTATTGGATTAAATCATGTTATTATTATTATTAAGTTAAATCCCATTGATTAATCATGTCATTATTAATATTATTATTATTAGATTAATCCCCATTGAGGGATTAATCTAATTCGATAATTATTATAAGGACCAAATCCCACTGGCGGATTGAAGGATTAACCAGGACAATTACAAGAATCACGAAGAATAAATTCCATTTAATAAGTTATAATGAAAGGGCGGAATTAATTAAAGTGAGTTTACCCACCCCAGGTGAAGGTGATACGCCAGATGGTGGCTCTTACCGTTGCCAATTGATATAAATAAGGGCTGGCCTCGCTTCTTACCTTCATGGTCATTATCTTATGAGGCAATTTGCATTTTCAAGTTGGAGAGGAGAAGAAGGGTCGGCATCTCTTGGAGGAGGATTTTCTGCTTATTGTTTGAGTTATCTCTTGAACATTGATAAAGCTATTTATGATAAGGAAGTTTCTTTGGTTTTTCTTCCCTAGGGTTTCGGATAAATGTTGTGTCTCTTGGCGGATGTTGCTGGGTTTTCTTCCCCTAGAGGGTTTCCCAGGATAAATGTTGTGTCTCTTGTGGATGTGTATTTCTCAGTGATCTTGTTCTTATTATGCTCTTATCTTATGAAATGCAAAGAACTATAATAATGTCATAAACATTAACAAACATCCCAATATGGTCATGAGATGCATGGAAAGAGAGGGAAACACTCCAATGATGAAGGAGGCACTTAATGTCATGACTAGTGAGTGAATGCAGGAATTAGGGTTTTTGTATGGTAACCAACAAGAGAACATGTGAGTTGTCTCTCTAATAGCTAGGGAAAATGGTCAGGAATATTGATAGAAAATAACACTCAATGTTTTAAATACAAAGAAAAATTGTGTGAGTATCTCCTCGATCTATGGTTCCCACTCATTGTTTGGGAAATAACAAAGAAATGCATGGGTATTCTTTTTCGAGCTAGGGTTCACACACATCATTTGAATAGAAAGGAAGGACATGTGGGTATTATCTTGATGAGATGGGGTTCACACACATATCTTGGATAATGAAGAATGAGTGTGTGGGGTTTCTCTTTGAACTAGAGTTCACACGCAACACCTAGTCAATGAGGAATTAATGCATGGGTTTAATCCTTGAGCTAGGGATCCCATTGAGTGTTTGAATAATGAAGAACAACATGAGGGTAGAAGAGAAGAAATGTATGGGAATCTCCTTGAACCGAGGTGAGTAGGAGAGTTTTAGTTGTAGTGCATATTCTTCCCAAAGTGAATTGGGTGCCCATGACCTCTTTGAATGAGAGTATCTTGTTGTCTATGTCATTTCGTGATTAGAACTCGATGGGACTTGCAACAATCATACCATCACATCCATTGATCTTAGAAATGGTCGGGATGAGATATGCAAACATTGGCATGTTAGAAATAATTCCTATAAGCTAGGTTTAGGTCATGGTTATGTAATGAAACAATAATACAAGCATTGGGACACCCAATACATTAAACAATGAATGTTACTAGCTATTGAAATGTGTAATCACCATTACCAATATGCTCTCACACACAATAATAATAAAAAGAAAATGTGGCATTTAACTCTACATCTGTTAATTAAGGTACATAGAATCCATTCAAATTATAAAGCATAAGCTATGATAAAACATAATGGCTAATTTAACCATACTCAGTACACAGAGGAACTAACTCATTTAGACAAGATTTTTACCTTGGAACCCAATTGGGAAAACTAGTTGAATGGTTCTCAATGTATTCTTCTTTTGCAAGTCTTTATGTTTTTACAATGCTCTCCTTGGAAAGGCCAACAACCATGGTTCTTCACTTCCTGTTTCTTATCCTTCTCTCCTATCCATTTCCTTGCCCCTTTACTTATTTTCTTCAAATTTTTAATTACATGCTCATTTGGATTATTCCATGTTAACTTGCATTGTTTTACGTGGATTTCATAATGCTGATTAATTGTCAATTTGTTTTGTAGGTACTGAGTCTTATCCATTCTTCAATCTAGATTTATTTCAAATCATGTAACCCTAATTTCTAATGTGTGATGACTATTACATGGGCCTAAGAGGCCTCCCAAAATCTCCCCCACATGCAAATCCTTGTTCGTATCGAGAAAGGTTGTAGAAATATCCTAGGTCTCTATTCCAGTAGAAGTGTCCTTATGTGTATCAACCATGCATACTAGTATACATAGGTAAATCAACTGCAACAACTTCCAACTGTATAGGAAGATACATGTATACAAGTTTATGCTGTGACCTATTACTCTTTAGCCTACATCTTTAATCTAGTAGATGCTTGTGTAGTTAGTGAATCTCCAATGCTTAATTACCTCACCCAAAAATGGTATTTTTAACTCTCTTTTTACACCATCGTTCCTTTGGAGTAGTGATTTTATCATCCTATTCTCATCTTTCCCCTTCACAACACCCAATGATGGAGCACCATACTTCGGCCAACCTACCATTTCTTTTCTTTTTGGCTTCTGAGGTCACAACCCAATAACTATTCTGTAACTCTTATACCGAGGGCTCAATCGGTTTAATATTTCTTGTGCCATCATCTTGTATTTTAAGCTATGTGTGTGTGTATGTCATGATATGTCTCTTTCTTGAATGATTTCAACTATTGAAAACATTTTTTGATCAATGCTCATTATCAATTCTCTATGCAAGTGATCAAATCAACCACCACAAAATTTCCTCAATCAATGCTCAATCTTTCAATCAAGTGCTGCAATGTTTGTATGCTTATTGCTCTGGTGCTCATTACACTTCTTTCTCTACTACTAATATTAGTCATCGCTATGCTTGTTTAGGCTTTCGCATCTCTGGAATGTATAGAGTCTACAATTCAAACTTACATGAAGAAAAACTCTCTAAATCAAGTAAGACTTTGCATGATCGTGACTTGATTGACTTGACTCAATGGGTAGACTCTGTAACATCCCCGACCTCACATGACTCAGCCACGCTACTCCTTAGATTCATTACTTAGATCTGAAAATGTTTTTGTAACATTCCCAACCTTCATGGGCCAGACTACATGAGGGAACACTTTTGTTATCTCACTGTGGAACATACTATAACATACCCAATATTCAACTGAGTTATGCCACACAAATTTTCTCTTCAAACTGCATGCAATTATAACATATACATATAGCACTTATTGCAAAATATTTACATATAAACGTAAACAAACAATTATATTCTGTAAATATATGATTTCATACTGAAATAATGGTAAACAAAAACATGCAACATATACAGGGAAATACCCATAAACATACAGACAGTTATAATCACACATATGATAAAATGTAACACAAGCATGTAAATAACAATGCACCATGTAAATTTATCACATGATTGGTACTTATCTTGGAAATATTATCACCAACTGCGTGCAAACCATCCACGAACCTCCCAGCCTTAGACTACAATGTTCATCACTCTCAACAGTGAGTCACCCCTGAGCTGGGACTAAACTCCACTCGGGTAAAGGGGTTCCTAACTAGGATAAAGGCTCATAGACAATAGGAAAGACTCCATCTAAAGTGCTCACTCAACTAACAATCTATAGCCTCTCATTCCCCACATGCTTGTCCCACCCAAGGAAGTGTGTCCCTTCTCTACTCAACAGTCCCTCGGCTGCCCCACTTCCCTTTCAGGGCTTCAGCAATAGGCCGAACAAGAAGTCTCAGAGCACTGTAGCTGCATTTTATCACCTTCAAAAAATCAATTCCCATCAATTCTCTCGCTTAGAGAATTACTCATGGGCCTGAAAACCCACCTCTTCAATTTCCCACGGGCCTGAAAACCCGCTTCTTCAATGCCACTCCCAAGCTAACTAGGTACACCAACCAGAAAAATGGTTATGGAAACATGCTCAGATATAATGAAATGAATGAATGAAGGATAACTAACTGTGTGAGTGAAAATGGTCATGGAATCATTGACTGGATGATTGAATGATGAAAGGAACAATGGGAGAGATGATCGTAATAATTCTCGTAAGAATGATGGTCCAGCCCCCCCAAATGAGTTAAGTCCCCACGATATGTATGCATGTCCCCAACTGGACACTTGTCATGTTGGAAGCTACTTTGGTCCACTTGTCCCCAAATTTAGAACTTAGGATAAAATAATTATCCATACTTTATGTTTTAAGAAATATTGATATAATATTCCTTTTTGGCTTAAGCTATCTAGATTATCCCTTTCCCTTAACTTTTGGCCCTCCCTTTCCCTAACTGGTGGAGTTCAGTCCCCCATATCTTTTATCATGGAAGGTCTACGCGCAACGGTGTATTTTATATTAATCACAAGTCATATACAAAATAGGCGCACTGGCCTTTAACATCTAGGCACTCTGGCCTAATTCCAAAAAATAAGCATCCCAACTTATAATAACTGGCTCACCAGCCTATAACACATATCTTATACACAAGGCTCGATGACTTCCATACTGCACACACTTTAGTTACTGCATGTGGCATCTGAGAATGTGCACACTACATCATTTTACTGCGCAGTACATGCACGCACTATGCCATGAAAGGTGCATTACAAAATGATGTCAAAATAGTTCACCAACTTAAGTAAACTTACATTACATTTACAATTGGGTTCGGTCAAGGCATATTACAACCCCCTCCCCTTATTTATGCACTGTCCTCGGTGCATCATATACCCATTACAACAAAATTTTCAAAAATCCTAAAAAATATGTGGGTATTATGTCCGCATTGCATCCTCATGCTCCCAAGTAGCATCCTCAGGACTGTACTAGGTCCATTGGACCTTTACAATCCCTATGGCTCGATTTCGGAGCTGCTTGTTTTTTTGGTCCAAAATGTGCACTAGATGCACTTGAAAAGTGCCTTCTTGCTCCACCTCAATCACATTCCAATCAACAACTTGATTAGCATAAGGTATATATTTCTTTAGCAATGATACATGGAATACATTATGAACAGACATAAATCCAGGAAATGAAATCATATAAGCAACTGGACCAATCCTCTCTAGGATTTCAAATGGCCCACAAAATCTAGCTGCCAACTTGGCACATCTTCCCAGCTTCAAGGAACTCATGTTAGCTTTCACCTTCAAGAAAACATGATCAACCACTTTGAACTCTTTATGGGTTCTGTTCTTATCAGCATAACTTTTTTTCCTGTCTTGGGCAGCTTTTAAATTCTGCTTAATTTTTATCATTTGGTCCTCCATCTCCTTGAGCAACTCTGGCCCAATTACTGTCCTATCAGCTGGATTATCCCATCTTACTGGAGTATTGGACTTTCTGTGTTAAAGTGCTTCAAATGGGCTCATCTTCAATGATGCCTAATACCCATTGTTGTAAGCGAATTCTACCAAGTGCAGGTAGTCTTCCCATTTCGATGGTTTGTCCATCACATACATCCTTAGTATGTATTCTATCACTCTATTCAACCTCTCTGTCTATCCATCAGACTCAGGATGATAAGAATAGGAATATTTTGTAAGCTTTTCCACCACCACCATGATCAAATCATGCATCTTTCTTGTTCTAGGAAATCCCGTAATAAAATCCATTGTCACTACTTCCCACTTCCATTCAGGAATGGGCAAAGGTTGCAGCAACCCTGTTGGGTGCCTATGCTCAGCTTTAACTTGCTGGCATTCCATACATATAGTGATGTATTCAACGATCTCTCTCTTCATACTTGGCCAAAATTAATGGCTATTGATCGTTGCCACAATTTTCTGATATCCAGGGTGCCCTGCATAAGGAACATTATACATTTCATGCAAAATCATACGTTTCAAGTCCTAGACATTTGGTACAAAAATTATGTTCTTGTGCAATAGTATTCCATCTATTCCCAAATTATAATTATCCACCTTTTTTGGCATCTTACCCTGTTGTAGCTTTGCTACCGATTCTCTGTATTGCAGATCTGCATTTGCAGCCTCCAGAATTTTGCTTTTAGTATCAGTCTGATACATGCTAATGGTTGTAGCATGTAGTTCATGCACCCTCCTGCTGAGTGCATCAACCACTTTATTCTCTTCCACCTTGATATGCTTTATATCAAAGTCATATTCACTTAGAAATTCTAACCATCTGCTTTGCCTAGAATTTATATTGGCTGATCAAATAAATATTTCAGACCATTATGGTCTATTCTTAGCTCAAACCTCTTCCCCATGAGGTAGTGTCTCCATTTCCTCAAGGCATGCACTATGGCTGCCAACTGCAAATCATGGGTGGCATAGTTTCTTTCATGCTCCTTCAACTTCTTTCATGCTTCGGCGAACTTACCATTTCTTTTCTTTTTGGGTTCCGAGGTCACAACCCAAGAACTATTCTGCAACTCTTATACCGAGGGCTCAATCGGTTTAATTTTTCTTGTGCCATCATCTTGTATTTTAAGATATGTGTGTGTATGTCATGATATGTCTCTTTCTTGAATGATTTCAACTGCTGAAAACATTTTTTGATCAATGCTCATTATCAATTCTCTATGCAAGTGATCAAATCAACCACCATAAAATTTCCTCAATCAATGCTCAATCTTTCAATCAAGTGTTGCAATGTTTGTATGCTTATTGCTCTGGTGCTCCTTAAACTTCTATCTCTACTACTAATATCAGTCATGGCTATGATTTTTTAGGCTTTCTCATCTCTGGAATGTATAGAGTCTGCAATTCAAACTTACATGAAGAAAAACTCTCTAAATCAAGTGAGACTTTGCATGATCGTGACTTGATTGACTTGACTCAATGGTTAGACTCTGTAACGTCCCTGGCCTCACTTGACTCGGCCACGCTACTCCTTAGATGCATTACTTAGCTCTGAAAACGTTTTTGTAACATTCCCAGCCTTCATGGGCTAGGCTACATGAGGGAACACTTTTGTTATCTCACTGTGGAACATACTGTAACATACCCAATATTCAACTGAGTTATGCCACACAAATTTTCTCTTCAAACTGCATGCAATTATAACATATACATATAGCACTTATTGCAAAATCTTTACATATAAACATAAACAAACAATTATATTATGTAAATATATGATTTCATACTGAAATAACGGTAAACACAGGCATGCAACATATACAGGGAAATACCCATAAACATACAGACAATTATAATCACACATATGATAAACTGTAACATAAGCACGTAAATAACAATGCATCATGTAAATTTATCACGCGATTGGTACCTATCTTGGAAAGATTATCACCAACTACGTGCAGACCGTCCACAAACCTCTCGGCCTTAGACTACAATGTTCATCACTCTCAACAATGAGTCACCCCCAAGCTGGGACTAAACTCCACTTAGGTAAAGGGGTTCCTAACTAGGCTAAAAGCTCATAGACAATAGGAAAGACTCCATCTCAGGTGCTCACTCAACTAACAATCTACAGCCTCTCATTCCCCACATGCTTGTCCCACCCAAGGAAGTGTGTCCCTTCTCTACTCAACAGTCCCTCGGCTTCCCCACTTCCCTTTTAGGGCTTCAGCAACAAGATGAATAGGAAGTCTCAGAGAACTGTAGCTACATTTTATCACCTTCAAGAAATCAATTCCCATCAATTCTCTCACTTAGAGAACTACTCATGGGCCTGAAAATCCACCTCTTCAATTTCCCACGGGCCTAAAAACCTGCTTCTTCAATGCCGCTCCCAAGATAACTAGGTACACCAACCAGAAACATTGTTATGGAAACATGCTCAGATATAGTGAAATGAATGTCTGAAGGATAACTGACTGTGTGAGTTAAAATGGTCATGGAATCATTGACTGGATGATTGAATGATGAAAGGAACTATGGGAGAGATGATTGTAATAATTCTCGTAAGAATGATGGCCCAGCCCCCTCAAATGAGCTAAGTCCCCACGATATGTATGTATGTCCCCAACTGGACATATGTATGTATGTCCCCAACTGGACACTTGTCATGTTGGAAGTTACTTTGGTCCACTTGTCCCCAAATTTAGAACTTAGGATAAAATAATTATCCATACTTTATGTTTTAAGAAATATTGATAGAATATTCCTTTTTGGCTTAAGCTATCTAGATTAGCCCTTTCCCTTAACTTTTGGCCTTCCCTTTCCCTAACTAGTGGAGTTCAGTCCCCCATCTCTTTTATCGTGATCGGTCTACGTGCATCGGTGTATTTTATATTAATCATGAGTCATATACAAAATAGGTGCATTGGCCTTTAACATCTAGGCACTCTGGCCTAATTCCAAAAAAGAAGCATCCCAGCTTATAATAACTGGCTCACCATCCTATAACAAATATCTTATACACAAGGCTCGATGACTTCCATACTACGTGCACTTTAGTTACTGCATGTGGCATCTGAGAATGTGCACACTACATCATTTTACTACGCAGTACATGCGCGCACTATGCCATTAAAGGTGCATTACAAAATGATGTCAAAATAGTTCACTAGCTTAAGTAAACTTACATTACATTTACAATTGGGTTCGGTCGAGGGATATTACAACCCCCTCCCCTTATTTATGCACTGTCCTCAGTGCATCATATACCCATTACAACAAAAATTTCAAAAATCCTCAAAAATATGTGGGTATTCTGTCCACATTGCATCCTCATGCTCTCAAGTAGCATCCTCAAGACCGTACCAGGTCCATTGGACCTTTACAAGCCCCATGGCTTGATTCCAGAGATGCTTGATTTTTCGGTCCAAAATGTGCACCGGATGCACTTGAAAAGTGCCTTCTTGCTCCACCTTAATCACATTCCAATCAATAACTTGATTAGCATTAGGTATATATTTCTTTAGCAATGATACACGGAATACATTATGAACAGACATAGATGCAGGAAATGAAATCATATAAGAAACTGGACCAATCCTCTCTAGGATTTCAAATGGCCCACAAAATCTGGCTGCCAACTTGGTGCATCTTCCCAGCTTCAAGGAACTCCTGTTAGCTTTCACCTTCAGGAAAACATGATCACCCACTTTGAACTCTTTGTGGGTTTTGTTCTTATTAGCATAACTCTTCTGCCTGTCTTGGCCAACTTTTAAATTCTGCTTAATTTTTATCATTTGGTCCTCCATCTCCTTGAGCAACTCTAGCCCAATTACTATCCTATCAGCTAGATTATCCCAGCTTACTGGAGTATTGGACTTTCTATGTTAAAGTGCTTCAAATGGGCTCATCTTCAATGATTCCTGATACCCATTGTTGTAAGCGAATTCTACCAAGTGCAGGTAGTCTTCCCATTTCGATGGTTTGTCCATCACATACATCCTTAGTATGTATTCTATCTCTCTATTCAACCTCTCTGTCTATCCATCAGACTCAGGATGATAAGATGAAATAAACTTTAGATTCGTTCTGAATCCTTTGAACAATCCTTTCCATAAATTCGAGGTGAATTTCGGGTCTCTGTCGGACACAATTGTTTTAGGAATTCCGTGCAATCATGCCACTTCCTTTATGAAAATATCAACAACATCTATTGCCTTGTGAGTATTTTTCAGTGGAATAAGATGGGAATCTTTTGTAAGCTTGTCCACCACCACCATGATCAAATCATGCATCTTGCTTGTTCTGGAAAATCCTATAATAAAATACATTGTCACTACTTCCCACTTTCATTCAAGAATGGGCAAAGGTTGCAACAACCCTATTGGGTGCCTATGCTCAGCTTTAACTTGTTGGCATTCCATACATATAGTGATGTATTCAATGATCTCTCTCTCTTCATACCTGGCCAAAAGTAATGGCTCTTGATCGCTGCCACGGTTTTCTGATATCCAGGGTGCCCTGCATAAGGAACATTGTGCATTTCATGCAAAATCATATGTTTCAAGTCCTGGACATTTGGAACAAAAATTATGTTCTTGTGCAATAGTATTCCATCTATTCCCAAATTATAATTATCCACCTTTTTGGCATCTTACCCTGTTGTAGCTTTGCTACCAATTCTCTGTATTGCAAATCCACATTTGCAACCTCTAGAATTTTGCTTTTAATATCAGTCTGATACATGCTAATGGTTGTAGCATGTATTTCATGCACCCTCCTACTGAGTGCATCAACCACTTTATTCTCTTTCCCCTTGATATGCTTTATATCAAAGTCATATTCACTTAGAAACTCTAACCATCTGCTTTGCCTAGCATTTATATTTGGCTGATCAAATAAATATTTCAGACCATTATGGTCTATTGTTAGCTCAAACCTCTTCCCCATGAGGTAGTGTCTCCATTTCCTCAAGGCATGCACTATGGCTGCCAACTCCAAATCATGGGTGGCATAGTTTCTTTCATGCTCCTTCAACTTTCTTGATTCATAACATATAACAAACCTATTTTGAATGAGGACTCCACCATGTCCTTCATTACATGCATCTGTGCATACAATGAAGTCTTCATTCGGGTCTGCAATCCTTAATATTGGAGCACTTGTCAATAATTGTTTCAAGTGTTGGAAACTCTTTTCGCAATCCATTGTCCACTGAAACTTCACCCACTTTCTTTGCAAGGAAGTGATTGGGTGTGCAATCTTTGATAATCCTTCAATAAATCTTATGTAGTAGCTTGCAAGACCCATGAATGATCTCATCTCAGTCACATTCTTCGTTGTTGACCATTCACTAATGGCTTCTATCTTCTCAGGATCCACTGCTATCCCATCCTTTGAAATAATATACCCCAAATAATGAATTTGTTTCTAATAAAATGAGCACTTGCTCAATTTGGCATACAACTGATGCTCCCTTAATACTTGCAACACCATCCTCAAATGATGTTCATGCTCTTCCTCTGACATAGAATATATAAGAATGTCATCCAAAAAGACAATGACAAACTTTTCCAGATATTCTTGGAAAACACTATTCATTAAGCACATGAAAATAGTTGGTGCATTTGACAACCCAAATGGCACCACTGTGAACTCATAATGACCATACCTTGTCCTGAAGGCGGTCTTACTGATATTTTTTTTTTTAATCCTTACCTGATTGTATCCTGATCTAAGATCTATCTTTGAAAATATCCTTGCATCCTTCAATTGATCAAAGAGATCATCAATCCTTGGCAGAGGATACTTGTTCTTAACAGTAACTTTATTCAACTGTCTGAAGTCAAGGCACAATCTTAGTGTTCCATATTTATTTTTCACAAACAAAACTGGGGCACCCCAAGGTGACACACTTGGGCATATATATCCCTTCTTCAGAAGTTCTTCAAGTTGCATTTTCAACTCCTTCAATTCTGGTGTACTCATTCTGTAAGGAGTCTTTGACACTGGTGTTGCTCCAGGCATTAGATTTATAGAGAAATCAGTGTCTCTTTTTGGGGGTAGTCCCGGTACTTCCTTGAACACATATTCAAATTCTTCCAAGACTATATAATCTTCCAAATTTGGCATCTTATCTTTAGGTGTCTCTTCTATATGAGATGCAAATATTTGACATCCTTTTCTATAACATTTCTTCAGCTGCAATGCTGAAATTTCTCTGATGGTTATTGTTCTGGGAATTCCTTGCACTTTCCTTAGTTTCCCTTCCTCATACAAGCAAGTAAATTCTTTGTTGTGACAGTCCAGGAAAGCATGATGTTGGTCCAACCAATCCATCCTAATTATAAAGTCATAGGAACCTAAAGGCAAGATGTTCAAATATGCCTTGGTGTTCAGTCCATTCATGTTCATGAGGCATGACTTAACCATCTCATTAACTTTTCTTCTGGCTCCTGTAGCCAGCTGCACCAACCAAGATTTCCCATGCTTGCTTCTTGGAAATTGAAAATTTTCCACCATCTTAGGGTCTATATAAATATGACTAGCTCCTGAATCAATTAAAATAGCAATGGTTTGGTTGTTGATCATACCTTCCACTTCAATCATGTGGGATTGATACTCTGCCTTCTTGTTGTCCAAGGCTGCATAGATCCTTGGCACATATCTTCCCATGTCCTCCACTGTTTCAGCTTGATGTACATTGTGAACAACCCTACCTTTCTCACCTCTATGAGGACAATCTATGAACCTATGTTCTCCTTTACAACCCCAACATTGCATAGGTGGTTGCCTTGGCATTTGACTCCCTGTGTCAATCGTTCTGGGTTTTTTAGGCGTTTGTTGTTCCTATGGATTATTTCTGAAGAATGGTGTCTTATCTCCCTTCTTCCTCTAATCCATCTTGAATTTCTTTTTGTCTTCCCAAGCCTTTTGGAAAGATGGTCTTGATTTATGTTGATCATATAGTAATTTATCTCGCCTTATGGTCTCTTCCAATGTCTTGGGATCATCATACTGTATTTTTTCACTGATGAACGATTGAAATCCACTCAAATACCTTTGAATTTCGACTGTCTCATCCTTGATGAAAGAGACATACTTCAGCAGTTCTAGAAACCTTCTCTCATATTCATCTATGGTCATACTTCCAAGCTTGAGTTCAATGAACTCTTTCATTTTCTTGTCATAGTATCTTTTAGTTCAGTATTTCTTCTCAAAATACTTCTTCAATTCCCTCCAAGTAACATTTTTTTCTTTAATGTGTTGCAACTGCACAAGCTGATCCCACCACATGGAGGCCTTTCCCTTGAGTTTATAGATAGAAATTCTACCTTCTGCATGAGAAGAATAATTATGCAATTGGAAATACTTTCTCATGCCCAACAACCAAGTTTCTACATCTTCATCCTTCTTGTGCTCACCATCAAATGTAAGAGGTTTGATTTTTTTCATTTCTCCTCGTAGCTCATCCACTCCAGACCTCTTATGCCTTCTAACAGGGGATGGACTTGAGTTGCTGACTGCTCTCTTATTGAAATGCCTTGGGGAGTGATGGTGGTGTCTGCTAACACTTATTTCTTTTCTTTTCTCATCCGAAGGCTTGTGACTTCCATATGGGCTTAAGCCACTCTCCTTAACCAATTTCTTTTCTATTTTGTTCAAGCCCTCCAATAACTTCATGTTGAAGTCATCCTAATGCTCCTTGGCTGTCATAATCCTTTCATTATTAGCTTTATGGGTTTGGACATCATTTTGCAAATTTTTAATGGTTTCTGTCAAATTCATGTTTTCAATCCTTTCTTCTCCATGTCCATTGGAGTTTATTCCTTCAATGCCCAAATGGACATCCATCCCTTTGCTCTCATCTTGCTGACTGTAATTCCCCTGTGCCTCTTTCATTCCTATGGACTCTGCACTGATCTAATTTGATCTAGTTGTTATTAATTCTACAAAACGTGCAACCATCGAAACTTATCAGGCTAACAATTCAACATTTCATGAAAAATATGAACTATCTTGGTTCCATATATACATCAGAATTATCCCTTCTGATTTCTAGGTGTTATCACCATGAAAATTCTAGATAAGACCCAAGTCTTGAGAACATAGATGTGCGACGCCTTCAGAGACACATTTGGGAAAAAGGTGGTTTGCCGAAACCATTTTCGCCAAGACGCGGTATCACGTGTTTCAATATGTCAAAACCACTACTCGTGGAACAGGTGGCGGCTAGTCAGATCACCCCATTTCACTTGTTCGATACTTTACAGTTGTATGACGCCAGCTAAACATCACCATATAACGAAATCAAAAGCTAATCATTTGAAATGGATTAGTCGAGCATGGAAACCCAACAAACTTGTACGTAGTCTGTCTATGCTTCATAATTGGGATTCTATAATTACCAATCCTCAAGTATGGAGGCATCAACTTATCCATAAACAGAGTAGTCTCCAAATTGCTCGACTTTCTGCTCTCTATAAAAGAATTTCGATATCCACAAACTGAGGTACATGGACAAGGCTAAATCCAGTGAGACTAGTTATTCGGGCAATATGCTAGAGTTTCCTACGAATGAGGAAAGGGTACTTTCTCACATTCTAGCGACTAAATTCCACACAGAGTCGGCTATAGACTTGTAGTTGGAAGTTAGGTTGAATCCCACTATGAAGGATTTAGTCATCAATAGACCAGCTGCTAAGAAGAAAAGGAGCAGGCGGGAGAAGAAGGAAACCATAGCTGAAATGGCCGAAAGCGTTGGAGAGAATCAACTGGTCTGGTTAGATTCTTTTAAGGAGGAGATTGCTAAGCTGAAATGAGTCCTCGAATAAAAGTACATTTCAACAATTTTTGGTCAGATGGTAGCAGAGGTAAGGGGCACCAGAGATGATAGTCCTATTCTTAAACGGTCCCTTTACAATATGATAATTGTTATCATTCATTTTTTTTGTAATTTTGGGATTAATACGATTATATAAATGCAGAAGAGGACCTTGGACTGTTTATTATGAGATTCTAACTGGTGGTGTTATGAGTCTTGTTTTCTGTCATAGTATGTTTTTCTTGTAAGCTTATATTTCACTTCCATCTGTCTGAATCGGAGGAATGTAAAACTTGGAATTCATTTCTGAGATGCTCTCGACTTAGCAATTTAGACTATATTTATTTCTTTTCAAACCAACTCTGAATTCATTTTAAATAATGCTTCGATGTGGTTGTGTGTTTCTTTTTCCTATAATATCATGCAAATTAAACTCAGACTCGTCACCTTCCAAACGACTTCGTGCACACTAAAATTCAACCTGTACACCCATATTTATCATGCACAACAACATCACAAGGTAAATCGTGCTTCCGCACACCTATATCCACTATGCATTTCTTCTCCATCACGCCAATAACTTGCACGCACTACTTTTGCGTTGTGCGCCAATATCCACTGCGCACAGTTTTGGTATCATGCACTAATATTCCACATGCATTTCGACCTATGCATTGCACCAAACCAAAGTTCAATATGCCACACCACACGCAATAATCTGCGTGCACCATTGAATACATTGTCGCAAGCCAACTTATACTCATACTATGCGCGCACCAACCAAACTTCCTCTGTGTTTTGCAACACTTGCGCACCCCACGTGCACATTAGTATGTGTGTTCTCACCACACAATGCTAAATTCAAGGCGCACATCCACACACAATATTCTTCCGCGCGGCACCACAATTTACCGCGCACACCTACGCGCCAACATTTTCTGTGCGGTGCCAAATGTTTTCCATGGACGCTCTGTGACTTGAAATTTGGTCAATTTGAAGTTAATATTCTGTGAATATTCACTTCAACTGAACCTTTTCGGCCCATACAGGCTCAGTGTTGGAACTAAAGCTCTGATACCATACTGTAACATCTCTGGCCTCACATGACCCGACCATGCCACTCCTCAAATGCCTTACTTAGCTCTGAAAATGTTTTTATAACATTCCCAGCCTTCATGGGCCAGGCTACATGAGGGAACACTTTCGTTCTCTCACTGCGTAACATACTATAACATACCCAATATTCAACTGAGTTATGCCACATAAATTTTCTCTTCAAACTGCATGCAATTATAACATATACATACAACACTTCTTGCAGAAGCTTTACATATAAACGTAAACAAACAATTACAATCTGTAAATATATGATTTCATACTAAAATAACGATAAACACATACATGCATCATATACAGGGAAATACCCATAAACATATAGACAATTATAATTACACATATGATAAACTGGAACATAAGCACGTAAATAACAATGCAGCATGAAAATTTATCACACGATTGGTACTTATCTTGGAAAGATTGTCACCAACTGCGTGCAGACCATCCATGAACCTCCTAGCCTTAGATTACATTATTCATCACTCTCAATAGTGAGTCACCCCCGAGATGAGACTAAACTCCACTCGGGTAAATGGGTTCCTAACCAGGCTAAAGACTCATAGACAACAGGAAAGACTCCATCTCAAGTTCTCACTTAACTAAAAACCTACAACCTCTCATTCCCCACATGCCTGTCCCACCCAATGAAGTGTGCCCCTTCTCTGCTCACCAGTCTCTGGGATACTCCACTTCCCTTCCAGGGCTTCAACAACAGGCCCGACAGGAAGTCTCAGAGCACTGTAGCTATAGTTTAGCACCTTCAGGAAATCAATTCCCAACAATTCTCCCGATCAGAGAATTTCTCACGGGCTTGACAAATCGCCTCTTCAATTTCCCACGGGCCTGATAACCCGCTTCTTCAATCCCTCTCCCAACCTAGCGAGGTACACCAACTGGAAAATTGGTTATGGAAACAGATTCAGATACAGTGAAATGAATGTCTAAAGGATAACTGACTGCGTGAGTGAAAATGGTCATGGAATCATTGACTGGATGAATGAATGATGAAATGAACCATGGGAAAGATGATCGTAAGAATTCTCATAAGAATGATGGTCTAGCCCCCCCAAATGAGATAAGTCCCCACAATATGTATGCATGTCCCCAACTGGACACTTGTTATGTTGGAAGCTACTTTGGTCCACTTGTCCCCAACTTTAGAACTTAGGATAAAACAATTATCCATACTTTATGTTTTAAGAAATATTAATATAATATTCTTTTTTGGCTTAAGCTCTCTAGCTTATCCCTTTCCCTTAACTTTTGGCCCTCCCTTTCCCTAACTGGTGGAGTTCAATCTCCCATCTCTTTTATCATGGTCGGTCTGTGCGCAGCAATATATTTTATATTAATCATGAGTCATATAAAAAATAAGTGCACTGGCCTTTAACATCTAGGCGCTCTGGCCTAATTCCAAAACATAAGCATCCCAACTTATAATAATTGGCTCACCAGCCTATAACACATATCTTATACACAAGGCTCGCTGACCTCCATACTGCGAGCAGTATCTAAGAATGTGCACACTACATCATTTTACTGTGCAATACATGCGTGTACTATGCCATGAAAGGTGCATTACAAAATGATGTCAAAACAACTCACCAGCTTAAGTACACTTACATTACATTTACAATTGGGTTCGGTCGAGGGATATTACAGACTCTACTTGAATTTTCTAACTATTAGTAAGACTCATATACAATTTTTTTTTGTTGGTACCATACTTTTACAAACTCACTAGATGTTGTCTACTTGGTATTGACTGATATCGACAAGAAACCAATATCGTCAGGTAGGCACCGACTTACATTAAAATGGTAGAGAGAATTGGCTACATTGAAGACTTACATTAAACCCCCTCATTTTAATCAACAACATAATATTTTTTCCTACTAATTTTAGACTCAACTCAACTTATAAAACTGAACTATACTTCATATAATATATTATTCATAAGAATTTGCATGTTTTACATTGACTCCATTGATGTACTTTTTACAATCATGACTCCATTAAAGACCCAATATAAAGATTCATGAAATCTTTTTGTTCTTAGACTTCATAATAAATTACCAATAATAATTATGATCAAGGTCATGTCAACTCTCACTTTAGTCAGTATCCACAAGTGATATCAATATCAATCATAGTGTTTATAGATTGTTGCGTGGCATCTTTGTTGAGACAAAGCCGAGAATATCATTTGCGATCCGAAATAACATTTGGTTATTGGTATACAGTGATTTTCTCATATGAGTGGCCGTCGCTGGTATACAGTGATTTTCTCAATTGAGTTGTAGGCATTTCACACATTTATATTATGCGCGACCGATGGGATGGTGGGAGAAATTATTTCAAGCGAAAATCAACCACAATTGTGATTGACTGGTCTTATTGATAATATGCGTAGTCACAGAAAAAAATATCATTCTCGATGCATGTCGACCAACAACCAAGTTCAAACGATTGTTTAACAATAGGTGTTCAGAGTTGCCCATCTTGAGATCTCGCACTTTTCGGCTTTTCATCAGATTCGTTCTACTCGAGCACATTATATAAACTCATTCTTTCATTCAAAGATTTCTTACTCTTATATTCTTTTTTTCTGATTTCTTGTGTACGTTATGGATTTGTTTGTAGGCTCATTTGCAAAGCCTTGTTTGTAGTTGACCAACATCCACGTTCATCAACAATTTTTTCTCGAGCTTCTTTTAGAAATCATCTAGCACCCAGCAACTTCAATGAGCAGTCCTCAAGGAGCATCGATTCCATCTTGCACATATTCAATCTCATCATCTCTTTCAAGTTTGAACCACCTCCATTAGCTACTATTGTCACCTAGCCCGAATGAAGGAGGCAATGATGCTAATGTTGTAATCCTCTAGATTACACTAGCATTCAAGAAGAAGCTACATTATAAGCATATCACACACACATACTCAAGACAAAAGAGATAACTTAGAGAAGGTTAACCAACCGATTTCAAATTCTTTCTTCCAGAGTTCTTTCTTCAAGAGTATGTTAACTAATCCTCCGGTTACGGTTATGTAATGTTTGTTTAACTACTTGAACTATCCGCTTAACTGTTCACCTAATTGTATATCCGCCTATACATATAAACAATGTATCCACATTTTTTATTAATAAGATGAAACCTCCGATTTGATCTCTGTGTGTGTTTTCCTCGCTCTATGTCAGAATAATTGTAGAGTTTATTCACTGGCATGTGTACAATGGTATCAGAGCCACGTTTTTTTTAAACCCCGTGCTTTTCTTTCTTTGTAAATTTCATGTCGTTGATTTGGAAATTTCTTTCTAGTTTTTAAAACTCCCTGTTTTCTTTCTTTATAAATTTTTGGCCCATGTCGTTGGTTCAGAAAGGTGTCTGTGACTGAAAGAAAATACCGGGAGTTGTTGTGAGCAATCTACAGAGCCCTGTTCAGCAGCCAAGGTCGAAGGTGTGCTTGTTGTGAGATTTCTTTAATTATTTGCAAGTGGAATTTCATTTACACAAATTACACATTAGTTTACAATGCATTCATTAATATCGATTGTGGGAGTAGTGCTCTCCGGACAAGAAAATTACCAAGAATGGTTTCGGAAAATAAAAAATACTCTTATTTTTAATGATTTATGGGAGGAAATTTGTGAAGGCAAGGATGAGAATGACCCAGAACAACCTACAGATGCCAGACAACTTGCAATTTGTAAGAGTGAAGATAAGAATGCACATGCTTTAATTTCTACCTCAGTCATTGAAGAGGTAAGTAGACATATTCTTTCCAACACCATAGCGTTTAAAGAATTACAAAAATTAAAATATATGTATGACTCCCATTCAGAGATGGAAATTATACAATTGTTGATGAAGTTGTTTAATCTAGAACTAAAAGATAATAATCCCATGAAGTTAGCTTCCGAAATTAAATCTTTTTTTCATGATATTGACTCAACTGGTGTCAAAGTTGATTTACAACTCACTGCATTTATTAAATCCCTATATCCTACCTACTACTTAGATTCTCTTCAAGCTAGTGGATAGATGAAAGCCATGACTTTTGATACTCTTGTAGACAAAATTGTTGAAAGAGAGAAATATTTTGGGAAGAAGGAATCTTTTTCCACTTCCACAGTTGAGACTTTGTGTCTTGCACAGAAAGAGAAGAAACCTAGAGGAGAGTCTTCTATATTTGACAATAGTAACATAGTTCATGGTAGGAGACCATTTAGAGGCAGGGGGGGTCATTATCATCAAGGAGACAAACAATGAGATGATAGATAGCAAAAACATTTTCAGAGTGATAAACAATCTCTTAAGTGCTATAGGTGTGGTAAACTGGGTCATACCTCTTCTCATTGTCACACTCATTGGGAAATGATTATTGAGAAGAAAGAGAAACAACCTCCAGACAAAGGAAAACCACTTGAATCTGCCCACTATATTGTTGCACATTGTAATCTTAGTATCAATGAAGTTTTTATCACTTCTTTTTCTTCTTGGGAAGACACTTGGATTTTAGATATTGGAGCCACTTGCCATGTGACCTTCAGAAGATATTGTTTTGAGACATTCAGTAATCACATTGATGGAATAGTTTATTTTGCTGATAAGTCCCAGTTAAAGCCTTCACGAATTGGATCTATTCAACTTCGCCTACCAGGACTTGTTGATTATATTTTGCATGATGTTCTTTACATTCCTCAATTAAAAATAAATCGGATGTCTCTCATACATATCAGGCAGCAAGAACATTTTATACATATGTTTAATGGTATAATTGAAATAAGAAAATCATTTGATCAGGTGATTGTTATGATCGGTGTTGAAGAAGACAGACTTTTAAAACTTAAAGGGACATCCTCTTTTCAATCTAATTCATCTCTTTTGGCTCAGCATAGTGATACTTTGTCTTCCATCTTGTTGTGGCATGCTCGTTTTGGTCATATTAATTATGATAGTATATGTATTATGAAACAACAAGGTATTCAAGGGCTTCCTACAATTCCAAGAAAGCTTTCTCCATGTAATGCTTGTATTTTAGGCAAGCATTGTAAACAACATTTTTATGGATCTACTTCCCGAGCTTCTAGGAAGTTAGGTCTCATACATTCTGATTTATGTGGGCCCATTCCTATTCAATATGAAAATGGTAATAAATATCTATTGACTTTTACTGATGACTACACCAGGATGTGTTGGGTTTATTTGTTGAAAGAGAAATCTCAGGTTTTTGCAACTTTTAAGAATTTTCATTTATGGATTACAAATGAAACTCAACTTAATATTAACACTCTACGATCAGATAATGGTGGTGAATACACCTCTAATGCATTTGAAAAGTACTTACAGAATAATGGTATTAAACATAAGACCATCGTCCCTTATACTCCACAACAAAATGGTGTAGCAGAGCGCATGAACATAACTTTGCTTAATAAGGTAAGGTCAATGATTTTTTTTCAGAATGTTAGGTTGATGTTTTGGGGAGAAGAAGTAATTTGTGTCGTTTATGTTCACAATCGTTGTCCTTCTACTGCCATCAATAATAAGTCCCCTTATGAATTGTGGTATAATTTTCTTCCTATTGTTCAACATTTTAGAGTTTTTGGTTCTCCATGTTATGCTTTAATTCCTAAAAAACAACGCGATAAATTATGTGAAAGAAGTCGCAATTTTTTTTTTCTTGGGGTATTCTAATACCTCCAGAGCTTATCAATTGTATGATGAGGAAAGCAATAAATTTGTTGTTTCAAGAGATGTTTTTTTCCTCAAATTTGCTAAAGATTCTTCTACAATTGATAGATAACTCAATCATTTGGATAGATTCTCTTCCAAGAAGTTTTATTATGAATGTGATAATGATCTTCCACATCCTGAAGGGGGGATTCATATTCTAGACCAGTATGTGGATTTTCCTTCAACAACACCAAAGAATGAGATCACATCAAAGAATGAAGAAAAATTAGTTGATAGCAATGTTTTTTATGATAATAATGTTTTTGTAGAAGAACAATTGGTTGATAATAATGTTCCTACTGAGGAAAAATTGGAGGATAATAATGGTCCTGAAGAACCTATTTCAAAGACTCTTGAAACTGAGAAACATTGCAACAATCAGTACGCAAATCAACACAAACCAAGACAATGCCAAAAAGGTATGGTGAATTTGAGTTAAAATTTTATGTTGTTAATGAACCTACTACTTTTGAAGAAGCCACTAGTTGTAATGAATGGAAGATGCAATGAAAAAAGAGTATGAATAACCTATTTCAAAGAATCTTGAAACTGAGCAAACATTGCAACAATCAGTACGCAGATCAACACGAACCAACACAATGCCAAAAAGGTATGGTGGATTTGAGTTAAAAAAATTTGTTTTTAATGAACCTACTACTTTTGAAGAAGCCACTAGTTGTAATGAATGGAAAGATGCAATGCAAAAAGAGTATGATTATCTTATTAAAAATAGCACTTGGAGGTTGGTGGATCCTCCTATTGGCATCAAACCAATTGGTTGTAAGTGGGTTTATAAAACCAAGTATAAAGCTGATGGTTCTCTTGATAAGCACAAAGAAAGACTTGTAGCAAAGGGGTATGAACAAAACAAAGGTATTGATTATACAAAAACATTTGCTCCTACAGCGGAATGGGGCACTAATATAACTTTATTTTCTCTTGCAACTCAAAAAGGATGGAAAATACATCACATGGATGTAAAAACTACCTTCGTAAATGGAGATTTAAAAGAAGATGTCTATATGTTGTAGCCAGATGGTTTTTCTGTTAAAGTAAAAGAGCATAAAGTATGCAAATTGATAAAATCATTGTATGGTTTAAAAAAAACACCTCGTGCTTGGTATGAAAAGTTAATTGAACATCTTCTCAAGTTGAATTGTAAGCATTTCAATCTAGATGACGCAACTTTATTTGTTAAGAAAGTTGGAAGATCAGTTGTATATCTAGTTGTTTATGTAGATGATTTGCTTATCACATGAAATAATGATGATTATATAGCATCTATTAAAAAGGAGTTTCAAAAGGTTTTTGATATGACAGATTTGGGATTACTACATTATTACCTAGGGATCGAAGTAGATCAAAAACCAAAGCACATTTTTATTTCTCAGAAAAAATATATTGGAGAACTATTGAGTAAATTTGAGATGAAGGATTGTACTCATGTTTCTACTCCAATGGAGAAGAATCTAAAGCTTACTTCAAATGAAGGTAGTGCATTTGAAGATCCAACAAAGTATAGACAACTTGTTGGAAGTTTAATTTATCTTACTACTACTCGTCCTGACATAACTTTTGTTGTAGGAATACTTTCCAGGTTTATGCATCATCCCTGTGAAGGTCATTGGACAACAACAAAATGAGTGCTCAAATATTTAAAAGGTACTCAATCATATGGCATCAAATATTCTAAAGTTTCAGACTTCCATCTCATTGGTTATTCAGATTATGACTTTGATGGAGATAAAGAGCACGGGGTGTCTACTTTAGGTTATTTGATGAATCTTGGATCAGCAACCATCACTTGGAGATCACGAAAGAAATCAGTTCTTTTTTATTCTACAACTAAAGATGAATATGTTGCAGCAGCTCAAGCCACAAAAGAAATCATTTGGCTTCGAATAATTCTTGAAGACTTGCAGGAGAAATAAATGACTTTGACTCCTCTCTTTGTTGACAACACTTCTGCAATACAATTGGCCAAAAATACTAAATTCCATGACCGAACCAAACATATCAACACCAAATATCATTTGATTTGACATCATGTTGAGGCCAAAACCATTCATCTCAATCATTGTTCCACTTCGGAGAAAATTGCAAACATCTTTACTAAAGCTTTGGGTCCAGAGAAATTTGAAATTTTTCAAATGATGCTTGGGATGAAAAATGCCTCTTCGGATTAAGGGGGGAATGTTAACTAATCCTTTGGTTACGTTTATGTAATGTTCATTCAACTGCTTGAACTATCCACCTAATTGTTCACTTAACTGTCTTCCTATACATATAAACAATGTATCCGCATTTTTTATTAATAAGATGAAACCTCTAATTTGATCTATGTGTGTGTTTTCCTCGCTCTGTGTCAAAATAACTTTGGATTTTATTCACTGTCATGTGCATAGAGTATTTATCATTCATTAAGTTTCCTTCATCATATATTTTACTTTGTGTACTTTATTATTTTTTGTTGGCTAAGATGCCACAACATAGGGGCATCTAAGCCGTCAAAATCACTCGGGGATCGTACTCGACCTAGACTGCACCATCCCTTAACATGACTTGATTTGAGGTGTCCCCAGTGGTTTCGAACTGTTGACTTTCACTTATGGAGTGCCTTAACAACACACACTCTCATGACTACTCTAGACCTTGGGGACATTTTGTGTACTTTATTACACATATTCATATATTCAATTATGCCAATGTCTAATTTCTAATGTGTGACGACTATTACAAGGGACTAAGAGGCCTCCCGACACCATCCTTGAAAAAAGAGAGTGTCGTCTCTACCAACATACTATCGAGGAGGTCCTGATATAGTGGAAATATACATCACTCGATAATGCCACATGGGAACCAACATAGATCCTTCAATAATTCCCTCATCTCTAGCCATGAGGACAATGATGTTTTATAAGGGGGAGGGAATGTTAAGGTCTTACCCTAAACCCCTTAAGTAGATTGATGGGTTTCTATATATGGAGGCCATCTCTAGTAAATACGGCCCATGTAGTAGATATAGTGTGAAAGAAGTAATTATAAGAAGGCTTACTAGAAGGTTCCACCTATTAGAAAGTTCCTTTTATGTTGATAGAACCATATAAAGAAGTAGACACAATGTAATGAGATGTCTTGTGAATCATATTGTAATTGGAGGTCTACTCAACTATAGGTTACCCCCTCGAAAATCCAAGTCAATGTTGTTTCCATCAATAAAGGTATTAATATTTGTGTTATTCTAGTTCTCTACAATTTCCTATTACTACAATAATCTGTCATTTTTATCTAAATTTGGGTATAATCTATTATTTCTACTATGATTTTTTTATATTACTAAGAAATAACACAACATGTATGGTTATATATCCTAATAGAGGGATATATGTGCCATGATTAAACCACAACACATGCCTTGAATGATAATTTGTATTAGTGCACACCACAAATCATTCTTTGAGCCATGGTCAATGCTATTTAACATCCAAGTGAGATATGGGTGCCCACAGGGAATTCACTTAATGAACTTGTGGCATAACATATGCATTCATGTACTATTAAAAAATGCCCCTAATTTCACTAAATACTAATAAATACCTCCCAAAATCCTTTTGTTAAACCCCCCTCCCAATACATATTTCCAATTAAAAAGATCCTTGTTTTTACTAGATATCCCTAATTTTTACCAGATAACCATTTTTATAACAATACTTATAAACTCAATGTGTACCTTGCATTCCCCCCTCCCCCCCAATACCTAGAATATATTGACTTATTTTTTCACAAGTTTAAAATCCCCTTTATGAATGAACATGATAACATATTGGTCAACAATTTGAAGCCCTCATGTGGGTGCCATGAGTAGGTTTTGTTCATTGGAAATGGTCTTCAAGATCTAAACATGGTCAAGGGGAGAAACAAGGGGATTAATCCCTACAAGAAGGCCTTCTAAAGCTAGACTAGCACTATGGTTAGAGGAGGAAAACACTCGATACTTAGACCTTAAACATTACTTATGAGGCTAAATTTCCATAAACAACACCTACAAACCACAACAATAACCCTCTCATGGGGGGTATTTGGGATCAAGGTTGGATATGGCTGCCATTAGGAGTTTTTTCACATTAAGGATGGGTTTTAGGGCCCTGAACATAGTTCATGAAGGAAAACAAGTTCCTCTGGATATTTTTGAATCTTCTTGGGCTTAAGAGCCTTGAGTGAGTCCTTATACCAACACATTAGTCCTCTATGTGGAATATGGGATATTGATTCTATTAATTGATTTTGGGCATCAGTGATGGATTCATGGGACTAAACCATACCTGAAAAGGAAAACAATGGTCTTGCATATGAAAATGAACCTTCTAAATTTCGATCATTATGAACAAGGCTTCTAACCATGACATAGGCTCTCTCTATGGGGTCGTTTACCCCCAAGTGGTATTTTGAGCGCCATTAGGTGGTTTTGCATAAAGAGGATGGGCCTAATAAGACTATTCCCATGAGAGGAAACAAATTCTAATGTTAATTATTTCTTGATTATATGTAGGCCCTAATGCTTTGAAATGGATGAGTTGGGTGGTTTCGCTGATGCAGACCCCCCTCCTCTCCTGAGGGTTGCTCGACCTCCCGGTCAAGGATCTTCAAATTTTCAAGCTAAATTAGCTCCTTGAGGCTTGGTTGGCCCCAAACTAAATTAAACACATGTCCTTTTATCCTTAGGTACATGTCCTATTGAAATTGCGGGCCCTGCCTCTTAGTGATTTTTCAAATATCAAAGTCGACGGGCGCTAGCTCCTCCCACTAGCCCCTCTCCACATGTGACCTCGGGCTATGACCCGGGGTTAAACTCCTTTTGGAACTTCACAAGTTCATACTTCAGCGGTTTTGGCAATAGCTGCAACAATTTTCCCGAGCCTCGAACCCCGAACTCACCTGGAAAGATCTATGGTTCTTGTCTCTCCCACAACCAACGACTGTGATCCACTTCAGACTTCGACCTTAGGGAGTTCCAAACGTCTTAACACTCCTTTTCCCCAAAGTATTTTGTACCCGTAGCTTCAGATTAAGTGCCATGTGCTTCTCTTGATCAATGGTTGAGATTTGTCCCTTACTTTGCTTCGGACGATTGATAGTCAACATCCCTCTTTCTCCTCAGCTCTTCTTTGAAATTCATGAACTAGTGACACGTGTCCTTCCCAAATCGACGGTCACAATCTACTTTGTTAAATCAGCCTTTGAGAGTCTTTCCTTCGAAGGACTCATCCTTCAAACTGCGTGGATCTCTGCCACATATCCTTGCCACAACCAACAACTCTGATCTACTTCGCACTTCGCGATTTCACGAAGATTGATAACTTCTTGGTGCAAATTCTCCGAAGTCCTTCCTTCCCGAACCTTGCTTATCTGCTGCCACGTCTCCGCCTTTCAGCCAACAGTTGGTATCTCTTCGCAGATTCGCACTTCGACAATGTTCACTCCTTAACACCCCAATTCTTTCGATTCACGAACTTCTGAAGGAACTCGCGGCTAACCACTGCGCAAATTTTCTCATATCTGACGGTCTGGAATGATCGCGCTTCCTCGTAGATGGATCTTGCTCATTGATTTTGGGAAACCTTCAAGGATTCCTCCCAAACGAAGAATTCTCTCCCGCTATCTCTTTTGAGCTTGTACTTATTCGAGATCTATGACTTCTCAGAGCACCTTTTCGACACTTAGTCGAAATTTGAATTATGTGCACAACTTGCAACAAGTATTCTCCTCAACTCAACTTCTCCTCCTGAACAAAAGAACTTAGGGATGTTTCCACTTGCACACACCTTACGAGGTATTCTACACTTCTTCTCAAATAAAGCTTAAATCTACTGCTACTGAGCTTTTGAGTCAAAAGAATTTGTCCATGCACTCCTTGCAGACAACATGCACTCCTTGCAAATAAAAACCTCAAGTAATCTCTTCTGAGATTCTGAGTTGAAATAGACTCTGTCAACGCACTCCTTGCGGAAAATATGCACTTTTTGCATAAGCTTGTGAAGAAAAACAATGAAACTTATCTAATATATCATAGATTCATACATTCAACCATGTAAATGCATTCATAAAAAAAAGAATGAGTAAATAACAGAGAAGTGCATTTAAACATAAAGCCTACCATTCATTCATTCAGATAGAAATAGCCATAGCAACACCAGTCATTTGGAACTATACTTCTCTGTTATATTCATTCAACTGAAAATATACATGTGTTCATACACTCCGACGAGCTTCAGTAGCTTCTACAGCATATACAACTATAACAACTACAATAATAACTTCAACAGCCGCTTCTGGGAAACAATACAAAGATTTATACAAGAGGGGCTCTTCGAGCCTTTCCCTCCAACTACTCTAGAGCTATCCTATCGAATTAAAAGCTATCACATACTAAGGCCTTATTACGATAAATATTCAAGACAGATAGATAAGAGAGAAAGCTCTAGATATGTACTGCAACCTACAACATTAAAGGAAAATACATTCCCCATCGATCTCCTACGATGGCTCAGCCTCCAAACATTTAAGATCGTCCTTAATTATAATAATTTTCAAATATTACATTGATATGCTAACTTTGAAATTCAAAAATTCTTCAAAATGCACGCTAGGGCACTGAGTTGTCCTCCATGTGCGCTTTGATGTCGATGCTCCTGCATCATACTCCTCTGGACAAAAATTCTTGGACTCATGTCCATGAGATCCTTCACTGAACTTTCATGATTCTGAATATCCACTTCATTTACCCGACTGGCATCTTCCTTTGGGTGTCCTTTCCACTTCACCAAATACTCAAAATATGTTTTTATCTTGGTCTTCTTACCAATTCTTTGATCTATGATCTTCTCCATCTGTGGTTTTTCTGTTACAGGCATCTGCTCTTTCCACTGAATCTCTTACCCATCTGAATCTGAATCTGAATCTATGATCTTCTCCATCTGTGGTTTTTCTGTAAGGATACAGGTCTGAAATGTTGAATATGGGCGATATACCCACATCCTCTGGAAGCTCTATCTCATAAGCATTTTCATCAAATTTCCTTAGGATCTTGCATGGTCCTATCTTCTTCAACTTTAGTTTGTTTTATGTTCCCCTTGGGAACCTTTCCTTCCTGAGATGTGCCAGAACTTGATCTTCAACTTCAAATTGAATTTTTCTCCTATGTTGATCAACTATGTGCTTGTATTCTTTACTGTTGCTATACAACTATTCCTTGATATAATTATGAAGCTTCTGCATTTCTGCAACAAAGTCTTCTGATCCAGCGCTTCTTAATTCATTATGCTCTAGATATCTCAACTCTGATACTCCTCTTGGATTCATTCCATACACTATTTGGAATGGAATATTTTCTTTACTTTTGTTTACTGATTCATTGTATGCAAATTATGTTTGTGATAGAATTTGATCCCAATGGCTATGATGTTCAGCGACGAAAATCCTCAGAAAATCCCCTAAACTATGATTTACTAACTCAATCTGTCCATCCATTTGAGGGTGATATGAAGAACTAAAAGATAGCTCTGTTCCCAGTTTCTTCCACAACGTACTCCATAAATGACCAACAAATTTTGTGTCTCTGTCTGAGACAATACTCTTAGGAAACCCATGAAGTCTCACAACTTCCTTGAAAAACAAATTTGCAATGTGTGTTGCATCATTAGTTTTCTGGCATGGGATAAAGTGTGCCATCTTTGAAAATATATCAATTACCACAAATATGGAATCACTTTCTCTTTGTGTTCTCGGCAATCCCAACACAAAATCCATGCTTATTGCATCCCAAGGCCTCTCTGGAATAGGAAATGGTTGATACAATCCAGTGTTCTATTTCTTTCCCTTTGCATACTGACAGGTCTTACATCTGTTCACAAAATTCTTCATGCCTGCTCTCATACCTAGCATATAGTATGAACTTCTCAACTGTGCAAATATTTTTTCATGGCCGAAATGTCCGGCTAGACATCCACTATGTTTTTCCTTCAACAAATTATCCCTCATTGAGAATTTTGGTATGCACAATTGGCAACCTTTAAACAACAATCCATCTTGAATAAGATACTCTTTCCACTGGATTCTATCTCTTAGCACGGGATTTTCACATGCTTCATATGCTTCTTTAAAATCTAGATCCTCACAATACATGTCCTTAAAGTGTTCAAACCCTAAGGTTTTCACTTGAAATTCCTGCAGAATCAAACATCTCCTACTCAATGCATCAACAACTTTGTTAGCATTACCAAAAATATGTTTAATGACAAAAGTGAAATTTTGCATAAACTCTATCCACTTAGCATGTCTTTGATTTAACTTCTCATGTCTGGTTATGAATTGTAAAGCCTGATTATCATTATACAAAACAAATTATTTTGGAACAAGATAGTGTCTCAATTTATTCAAGGCTTGAATTACTTCATACAATTTTGTCATATGTGGAGTACTTCCTCTTGGTATCATTCATCTTTTCACTGTAATATTAAACAAGCCTATTATCTTGGCTCAAGACTGCTCCAATTGCAACTCTACTAGAATTACACCTTACTTGAAACGTCTTCCTGAAATATGTCAAGACCGGAATCAGTCATTCTGTTATCTTCTCCTTCAATATATTGAAGCTTTTCTCTGCTTCTTCTGTCCATTTGAGAGACTTGTGTCTCTTCTTCACCAAATTCATCATTGGTGCACAAATTCCACTAAAATTTCTAATGAACTTCCTATAGAAACTTGCTAATCCATGGAAGCTTCTCACCTTGAATATGCTCCTTGGCGATAACCATTATTTGATTTCTTTCACCTTCTTTGGGTCCATCTTCAACTCATTTGAAGAGATCACAAAACCCAACTAAATGAGTTTTGTTTTCATAAAAGAGGACTTCTTCAAATTTATCAACAACTTCTCTTTCTACAATCTTCTCATTACTAATGTTAAGTGCCTCAAATGCTCTTCTTCAATTTTATTGAATACTCGTATATAATCCAGATATATAATCACAAACTTACCAATGAAATATTTCAATACCTCATTCATCAATCTCATAAAATTACTTGGAGCATTTGTTAAGCCAAATGGAATAACAAGCCATTCATAGAACCCTCTGTTTGTTTTGAAGGTTGTTTTCCACTCATCACCTTCTCTCATTCTTATCTGGTGATATCCACTCTTCAAGTCTATATTTGCAAAAAACTTTGCTCCACTTAAACAATCCATTAAGTCATCCATCATTGGAAAAGGAAATCTGTACCTGATGGTCATGTTGTTTATGGCTCTTGAGTCTGTACACATTCTCCATCCTCCATCTTTTTTTGTACTCAACACAGTTGGTACTGTGCATGGACTCAATATTTCTCTGACCAAACCCTTGTCTAATAAATCCTGAACTTGTCTCTTTACCTCCTCATTCTCTTGAGGTGTCAATCTATATGCTTCTTTGATCAACAGATTTGCTCCTGGTATTAGATCAACGTGATGGATGATACTCTTGATGGGCGGAAATGAGCTTGGAAACTCGTCCACTACTATGTTAGCAAAATTCTCCAACAGTTCCTGAACTTCTTCAGGAAGATCATCCATAGAAGTACTTGTAAGGACAACTCTGGGTCTCCTCACCACAACAAATTTCATTTCTTGTTCCTTATTAACTTCACTCAGGAGTTCCTTCCCACTCATGAGAAGTATACTTGTGTTGTCTTCTTCCTTTACTTTCTTCTCCTCTATTGGCAACAACATGTGTGTCCTACCATTCTTCTCCAAAGTATAAGTATTTTTTCTCCCATCATGAATGACGTTCATGTCAAACTGCCATGGTCTTCCCAACAAAACATGACATACATCTATGGGAATCACATCACACATAATCTCATCTCTATATCCTCCTATTTTAAATACAACAAGGCATTGTTTAGTTACCATTACCTAGTGTCCTTTCTGCAACCATGAGACTTTATATGGCTTCATATGTGAAGTTGTCTCCAACTCCAATTTCTCCACCATCTCGGTGGATACTAAATTATCAGTGCTCCAACTGTCAATTATCACTTTGCATACCCTATCCTTAGTCTTGCGAGCAGTCCTAAATAAATTGTTCCTCTGCACTAGTTTTTCAACCTCTAGATATGGTTTTAAGAGAACCTTCTTCAACATTAGAGATCGTCCATCTTATGCACCTTCTTCTTCAACATTCAGCTTCTACGCTTCTGAAATGTGAGCGTCACCTCCTTCTTTCTTTCTCTCGGGGAATTCCCAAGACATGTGTCATGTCTTTCCATAGGCATAACACCTCACCTCTCCTCCTCTGCCTCTTCCTCTTCCTCGAGGAAAACAATTTCTTCCACCACTCTGTCTCCCTCGGGAACCTCTTCCTCTTTCTGAGTGACTATGTGTTTTTTTAGTCTCACCCTTGGGTTTCTGTGCCTTGTCCTGGACAATTCCCTTACCTATGTTTGGACTTTTGCCTCTGCTTCGCTAACTCTGTTTTCTAGCCAACTTCTCCTCTACCTTCAGTGAAATCTTATAAGCATCCTCTATTGTCCTCACTGTCATCATGTTGATCTCATCCTAGATTTCATATCTCAGGCCATTTATATACCTGGAAACTTTTTCATCATCTTTCTCCCTTTGTCCAGTCCTAATGTTCAATCTATAGAAATCCTCTATGTACTCCTTCACTGTCATTCCTTTCTGTCTCAAGTTATGAAATTTCCTGAACAAATTTATCTGATGTTCCTTGGGTATGAACATAGCCTTCAGCTTGGCTACCATTTTGTTCCAATTCTTGATATTTTTCTTACCTTTGCTTCTTCTGTCAGCCTGCAGTTCATCCCACCACAGTGTTGCATGTCCTTTTAATCTGGTGACAACATGTCTCACCTTCTTCTCCTCATCTATGTATTCATAGTATAAATACTTATCCATGGATCTTATCCAATCCAACAACTCTTCAACATCCAAATTGCCTTCATACATTGGGATGTTTATCTTCGCTCTAGCTCCCAATTTAACAAGCGCTCTCAGGAAGCGTTCTTCGACAACATCTTCCCCTACAGCTTCTTCAACTTCTATTTCTTCCCTTTTTGCATCGTTGGCGTCTCCAACGTCAGGTTCTCTCATTTTCGTTGTCTCCATCGCATCCAACCTTGCATGAAGTTCTCTCATTTCTCTTTCAACAACTCGATTTTCTACAAGTGGATCTGCACGTCTCCTAGGCGACATTGTGCTAACATTTTCTCCACTCACACATAGTACAATTTGAGCTCTTTAGGCTCTGATACCACTTGATGTAGACCCTCCTCCTCTCCTCGGAGTTGCACGACCTCACGGTCAAGGATCTTCGAATTCCCAAGCTGAATTATCTCCTCAAGGCCTGGCTCGCCCCAAACTAAATTAAACACGGGTCCTTTTATCCTTAGGTGCAGGTCCCATGGAACCTGCGGGCCCTGCCTCTTAGTGTTTTTTCAAATATCAAAGTCGACAGGTGCTAGCTCCTCCCACTAGCCCCTCTCCACATGTGACCTCGGGTTATGACCCAGGGATAAAATCCTTTTGACACTTTGCAAGTTCGGACTTTGGCGGTTTTGGCAATAGATGCATCACTTTTCCCAAGCCCCAAACTCACATGGATAGATCTATGGTTCTTGTCTCTTCCACAGCCAACGACTGTGATCCGCTTCAGACTCCAACCTTCGGGAGTTCTGAACGTCTTAAAACTCCTTTCCCCCAAAGTATTTTGTACCCGGAGCTTCAGATTAAGCGCCACGTGCTTCTCTTGATCGACGGATGATATTTGTCCCTTACTCCGCTTCGGACGAATGATAGTCAGCGTCCCTCTTTCTCCTCATCTCTTCTTCGAAATTCACGAATTAGTGACGTGTGTCCTTCCCAAATCGATGGTCATGATCTACTACGTTAGATCGGCCTTTGAGAGTCTTTCCTCCGAAGTACTCTTCCTTCGAACCGTGTGGATCTCTGCCACGTATCCTCACCATAACCAATGACTCGGATCTACTTCACACTTCATGATTTTGCGAAGATTGATAACTACTTTGTGCAAATTCTCCGAAGTCCTTCCTTCTCGAACCTTACTTATCTATTGCCATGTCTTCGCCTTCCAGACAATGGTTGGGATCTCTTCGCAGCTTCGGACTTCGATGATGTTCACTTCTTAACACCCCAAATCCTCTGATTCATGAACTTCCGAAGGAACTCGCGGCTAACCACCGCGAAACTTCTCTCAAATTTGACAGTCTGGAATGATCTCACTTCCTCTTGGACGGATCTTGCTCATTGATTTTTGGAAACCTTCAAGGGCTCCTCCCAAACGAAGAATTATCACCCGCTATCTCTTTTGAGCTTGTACTTCTTTGAGATCTCTGACTTCTTAGAGTGCCTTTTCGACACTTAGTCGAAATTTGACTTATGTGCACAACTTGCAACAAGTCTTCTCCTCAACTCAACTTCTCCTCCTGAACAAAAGAACTTAGGGATGTTTACACCTACACACACCTTGCTTGGTCTTCTACACTTCTTCTCAAATAAAGCTTAAAGCTACTCCTCTTGAGCTTCTGAGTCAAAAGACTATGTCCACGCACTCCTTGGGGACAACATGCACTCCTTGCAAATAAAAACCTCAAGTTATCTCTTCTGAGCTTCTGAGTCGAAACAGACTCTATCAACGCACTCCTTGCGGACAATATGCACTCCTTGCATAAGCTTGTGAAGAGATACAATTGAAACTTATCTAATATCTCAGAGATTCATACATTCAACCATGTAAATGCATTCATAAACACAAGAATGAGTAAATAACAAATAATTTCACTTAAACATAAAGCCTACCATTCATTCATTTAGATAGACATAGCCATAGCAACACTAATCATTTGGAACGATACTTCTATGCTATATTCATTCAATTGAAAATATACATGTGTTCATACACTCCGATGAGCTTCAACAACTTCTGCAACATATACAACTACAACAACTACAACAACTACAATAATAACTTCAGCAGCCTCTTCTGGGCAATAATACAAAGAGTTATACAAGAGGGGCTCTTCAAGCCTTTCCCTTCGACTACTTTAGAGCTATCCTATCGAATTAAAAGCTATCAGATACTAAGGCCTTATTACAATAAATATTCGAGGCTGATAGATAAGAGCGAAAGCTCCAGATCTGTATTGCAACCTACAACATTAAAGGAAAATACATTCCCCATCGATCTCCTGCGATGGCTCAACCTCCAAACATTTAAGATCGTCTTTAATTATAATGTTTTCCATATATTACATTGATATGCCAACTTTGAAATTCAAAAATTCTTCAAAATGCACGTTAGGGCGCTGAGATGTCCTCCATGTGCGCTTTGATGACGATGCTCCTGCTTCATTTTAGCTTTGAAATGACAAACCTAGTGATTCGAGTTGCATTAAATGAAAGCACACCCACTTTCCCAGCTCGTCATTTTTATCCACGTATCATTATTGATTAAACTGCACACACACACACACACACACACACACACACACACACACACACACACATATATAGATTGTAAACACATGTTTTTTAAACAAAAAAATATTGCTTGCGATGTTTTATTAATTTTTTATTTTACATACATCATAATTCTAAAATGAATAGGTCTTTTATTTCTGACAAAACTTTTTATTGTTGTGCCCATCTAGTAAAGAAGTTGTATGGTGCACAAGTATAGATGCAAACCTACACATCCAAAAAAAATTAAAAAAAAAATGATTAATTATGTTAAGACCCTCAAATGTGGTCTTAACGATTGACCTAATAATTTTAGGGTTTCACAAACTTTATTAATTTTAAAAATAAATATAAGATTCACATTAAAAAATACAGAAAAATAGTGACCACAATAATTGAATAAATATATGTTTCAAGAAATTCCATCATTTTCATACTAAACCAAAGTCTTAATATGCTCATATGCATTATATTTTGGAGGAAAAGTAACATACCAATATTAGAAGAACATGGTTTTTTTAGTTATACAAATTTTCCATAAATATCCTTATATATTCCAGAAGCATATATGATTGTGTATATTTCATCATTCTACACCATATTCTAGTAAGTTGTACATGTCCTTTCATTATTCCTAATAGTCAATATTGTTCTTTTTTCAAATTTCCATTACAACTAAGGTGTTACAAGAAAGAAACATTAATTTGTACCGACACAATACTAAAGAAGTATATTAATAGTAATGTGAGGGAAACATTAACTTTTTTTTCCAAGAAAAAAGACTCGAGATTAAATTAGTAATTTAATTTCCTTTACAATGCATGCTCCAGCGAGCAGGGAGACTAGGAGCGAAGGGCGCTCACAACGAACTGGTAATCAAGCAAGGGAATGGATCCCAAAGTAAATATCCCCACCGAGATATGCCAAAAACTCAATAGCCCTGCCGGGAGATGACCTGGCTGATCTGTTCCAAGTAAAAATATCATCGCAGATTCAGAAATCAAGGAGATACCAGTTGGAGCAAAAGGGGCACACTCCTCCATTATTCAAACAGGTTAATACAGGTTATGGGACTTTCAATCCCATGATCACAGTGGAACAAAGACAATCTCCCGGATTTCTCGCCTAATGCTCTTTTAGAAAGAGCATCCGCTTCCTTGTTATGAACCCTGGAGAAATGTTTGAACTGGATGTCCCTGAACTGTTTGGAGAGGCAAAAAGTTTTCTCTTTCCAAGCTTCTATCTGGATCGAGTGCAGCTTGCACTTTTGGTTGATCCAGTCTATAACAACCCGGGAGTCACCAAAGATCCGAAGGTGATCCAATGACCAAAATGAGGCAAGGGCGAGGGTTGTCCACAAACCCAAGAGCTCTGCCTTTGTATTTGATCCCTCGCCGCAGTTCAAAAACCACTTCGTGACTTTGTTGGGAAGAGTTTTGAAGAAACCCCCCGCCCCGCACCCAATGCCATGAGCTCTAGCTGCTCCGTCAAAGCAGGCCATCGTAGAGTTTGTAGTCAGAGGGATCTCGCACACCAAGGGAGGAAAAGAACCCAAACTGGAATGCTGCCAGGAAAATGTGATCCGCACCCTGTGAACAACCGCCAGAACTGAGGGGGAATGATCTTCGAATATCGCTTTGTTTCTCTCTGCCCAAATCTGCCAGCAAGTGAGAGCTGCCAAGCTTGGTGAAGTGGATTTTAGGGAAGTCCAGGAAGGGAAACATTAACTTGTACCGACACAATACTAAAGAAGTATATTAATAGTAATGTGAGGGAAACATTAACTTGTACCGACACAATACTAAAGAGTAGATTAGAAGTAACGTATCCAAGAGGGAAACATTAACTTGTAAATGAGTAGATTAAAAGTAATGTCATCTAAGTTATCTTCATACTTATCATAGCATAGATCGAAGTATATTTCATACTTGTCATAGCATATATCTAAGTTATCTTCATACTTATTATAGAATATGCTATGCTATTCTAAATGAAATTTTGCACACAAATAAAAAAATATTAAAATAAAGATAATAACACGTGTCGTACAACAAGCATCGGAATGCCTATATAATTGCGAACGCATCAGGCAATACATAACAATCACATTTATTGGGATAACTATTGGTAGAGTGAACGCGTTCTGATCTTAGGATTGAAAGTCAGTTTGACTTTAAAAATCATATTGTTGGTGTGACGTGGACTAAAAATCATAGTGTCCATCTATGGTTGGTGTGACGTGGACAGCGATTGAAGTTTCAACTTTTATGGACCATGAATGATTGGATAGAATCTCTTCCTTACTTCGTCCGTCAATGCATGCGGGGCGGCCGTCAACGCATGTGGGGCACTTTTAGATTTTAATGTATTGAGTAGGTTAATTTTGGAGTAATTTTTTTTCACAAGTTTTATTTTTCAGGAAAAAAAATTGGTCTGAATTCGATCAGATTTTCAAGAGTAATCTGAGTTTAGTATGGATCAAAGTTTTATGCATTTTAAAATTTTAACCTAGAGATTTTGTTTCATTTTAAACCAACCCACATACTTAGAAATCACATACTTAAAAATGGATTAGAGTTCTAGATTAACAAAAAATTTAAAAGCAAGCCGCAGAAAAACATACCGAAAAAATAACTAGAAAAAGAAGATTATTCCCAAATTAACCCACTCCTTTAATGTATTTGTAAATTTGTAATCATAACTAAAAACAAAAATTGATGGTCAGTCAAAGCATGTGCAGCAGTTTTAGATTTTAATGTATTTGTAATCTTAACTAAAGATAAGAAGTCAGGCTCCGTCAAAGCATGTGCATGTGATATTTTTTTAAAGACTTTAATGTTTTTGCAGGCCGAACTAAAGGAAGAGAGTTTGCATTCACATGGTTTTAATATATTATTTTCGAAGAAAGTGCATGTCATCAATAAATGAATATGCTTTCAAATGAAATATGCTGCTTTAGTTAGATAACATTTATTGGGAATCGTCTGGTATGGTATGTATATATGTTTATGATGATGATTAATGTTTATCAATATTAAATTGATTTATTGAATTTTAAATATTAAATTGATTTATTGAAATTTAAAAAGTAATTTTTTTAAAATTGTGAATTTTTTTTTTTTCACTACAATTTCAAGTGTAATCACTTAGTTTGCAAGAAAGGCAAATTCAGGTGAGAATTGAATATGAGACTTCATTTTTACAAATTTCCTTTCATTTATAAGGTACTTGCCAATCCATCTACACCACCTATGCAGGCAAAGTGTGAATCTTATTATATGTATATATGTTTATAATTGATTTATTGAATTTTAAATATTAAATTGATTTATTGAATTTTAAAAAGGTAAATGTCTTAGAATTGAGAATCTTATTATATGTATATATGTTTATGATGATGATTAAAGTTCATCAATATTGAATTGATTTATTGAATTTTAAAAAGGTAATTTTTTTAGAATTTGATTTGTGTCTTAAATTCTTATTTATTATCATCATTTGTTATTATCTATTTGTTTTTCTTCCCTACTTTTTTGACATTTTGAAATTTTTTTCTTAATTTAATTTAGTCTTGGGAAATGAGATCTTCATTTATGAATATTCATGATCTTTTGAAGATTTACTAAATATGTAATATTTATGGTCATCACAACTTATTTTATTTTATATTATATATAATAATAATATAAAAATATAGAACTTTATTATATTGAAAATATACATTTATAATTTAAATGAAAATGTCAACATGATAATATTAATAAAAGAAAAAAATGAAATTTAAAAGAAAAACAAAAATAATTTATCAAAATAATAAAAAGCATCCATAATATTTTTTTTTTTGTAAATAAAAAGGGGGGGACCTGTTATATTACTTTAACCAAAATGTACAAAAAAGAGCTACTTGGGATGCCAGTTGTCCCGCCTACATAGGAAACCGGGACAGCTGGACAGCCCCTGCCAAATGTCATCTTGGTCTCAAAATAACTAAGTTTTACCCTGCCACGTCCCGCACGGAGGAAACCAGGACGGGCAGTTTTGAAACTGCAACTAAGTATCATGAGTTTTATCTAAAAAGACTGTAAACTAGAAGGCTCAAAGCCGAGCTAATAACAAGTTAGGAAAACAAAAACCAAGCCTGGAATTCCATTGACCTGCTATCCATCGCACTTGAGATGATCCTCTGTCATCTTCCATCCAGCTGGGAAGGCGTATGGGCGTGCACAAGTTGGACATTGGCGCCTCGGATGTGTCCGGGAGTGGGCTGCGAAGTACATATCCATTCGTTGTTCAATCCTCACCAGCCGAAAGGTCTGGTCCCCCAGCAGGCTTCTGATCTCAAAGATAAGGCTGAGGCATTCCCAGTTGGTTGATGGTGGCTGCTCCTGACTGTTGCCTTCACTGAAGTCCTTGTCATTCCTAGGAGGCTTGTCCTTCTTAGCTTTTTCGAACGAGTCAGAGGGTCTCTCCTCTTCTATATAGCAGGGGGAATGGGGCGCTTCGATACTGTCGGCTTGGGGGGCTACGTTGTCGCCAGTTGATGAGAGCTGTCTTCCTTGACCAAATTCTGAAGGTGGGTGCCAATTTTCGGGTACAGTAAACAGCAGGTGTTCCAGAATGCTCTCTGGTATGCCTCCTTCAGGAATCTCTTCGACCACATACGCCATGGGTGGCGTGCGTGGTCTCGCTTTCCTCCGTTGAGTGGCCATGGCGAGAGCTGCCTCGAATTGTTGTTTTCGCTTCCTCCTGGACTTCGCGGCATACCATGCCACTCCCCTTCGTGGAGTCCCGCGCAGTCTCGGCATGATGGAGGTTTGATGGAATTTCCAATGGCTCCCCCGAGAGGTCGCTCTGCCTCCTATCGCGCAAGGAATTCTATGATGTTTCACCTGCACCTGCGAGTTCTCGGAGAGGCGACAGTAATTTTGCTGTTCTGCTGGAGCGAGAACGACCCAGAGCGGTTGGTTCTCCCCTCCAACGATCCGAGCTATGAAAAGTAGCAAGAGCCGAGCCTCCATGGCTATAATGGCCACTTGAATGGTGCTAGCCATACTGGTACAACTCCCGCGAGCGAGAGGCCTCGTCGGATTAATGCTATCGCGAGAATTCATGGCAGGATTGAATTGTTGGGGGACGCTGGCCGGTAGATGTATTAATGGGACATCCCGGCTAGCTCCCGCGTGGCTCCCTTTCTCTACATGTCACCCCATCCGGGGAAAAGCATCCATAATATTATAAAAACTTATAATAAAGAATTAAATAAGCATAAATCATTTTCCAAATATATAAAAAGCATCCATAATATTATAAAAACTTATAATAAAGAATTAAATAAGCATAAATCATTTTCCAAATATATTTTATGAATTTATGTAATAAGAAAATGTTTGGTTTAAGCAGTTAATTTCATTGATTATGATTAATTGTTGTTGGATATTTACTCAAACACTAATAAATTTTATTTATTTATAATTATTAGTGATTAATTGATGGCATTTATGTTTTTAAATGTTTGTTGTAAAGTTTAAATTTCATTTCTTTATATCAAGAGGCTCTCTACAATTTAGTATGGAGGATGTGTTGAGGAATGATATTTACATGACACCATTGAAACAGTAATATGGTTGATGTAAGGTCTCCTATGACATCCACTGAGCCCACACACTTTTTGAGCAGACTTGGGGATGAGTTAGGAAAGATAACACAAGGGGCATGTGATTATTTGGGTGAATGAAGACATGTGGGTGTGAGCAGGAACACCTTGGGTGCATGATGGTGACGTGCGACACCAAGGGGGCACACACCATACTTGCCTTAAAACGATTGAAAAATTCTTGGGTTGTGTTTGGGCAAGGGAGAGGTAACTTGGGAGTATGTCCAAGGAGTGGACTCGCCTTTCTTTGGCAACATGGGCACACCGAAGAGGTTGGATGACCCCATCGACACACCCACGAGGAGTCACAACGATAACCACAAGGAAGAACATAAGGAAAGGGGCATGCACTAAAGGATGGAGTGCGCTAGTCTAAGAGACACGATAGTTGATGGGTGCACGAGCATGTTTAGGCGCACTAGGTCCATGAAGGGGCGTGATGAGTCGATTTACTATGATGGTTCGTGAAGAGGCACAACACACCTAAAGCACGTGATGTTTCAAATTAGAGACCCTTGGAGTCCCTATAAGAGCACAAGGGCACACAACCAAAGAAGGTAAATTTTTGGAGAGCAAGAAAAAGAGGGAAAGTCGGACACAAAGTTCTTAGGAAAGGAAGAACTGAGGCAAAGTTACGAAGATGGAAGACAAGTAAACATGGGGGGGACGCACTAGGAGATTTTGGGGAATTTTGGAAACACAAGTTTGTTGGAGGCATGTGTGAGGTAGAACCAAAGTCTGTGCTAAATTGGTGAGTTTTGTGGTAGAGAAGGGACAACAAGTTTGTGGTTGGGTACACATTTGGGGCACACCGCAAGTGGTTGCAAAGGTGGTTACAACAAAGAGTCTTGGCGTGATGAACCTGTGTATGAGTTTCTTGGTGAGGTGAGACGATTTGTGTGACTCTGCCCAAGTTGTAAACTAAGCCGATAATACTCATATTGTAACTGTTTTGCAATAACAAGACTTAGTCAGGTGTTAGGCATAGTTTGTGTCACCCACACTATTTCTGTGTACGTCTCTTGTTTGTTTCACAATTGTTCTCTTAGTTTCTCATGTTCTTGGATGTATGCTTAAATGACTAAGTGTTAAATTGCTAATAAGATTGTCTAAGTATACAAGAGTTGCACTAGAGTAGGAGTGTGGCTCGCTTGTAGCCTAGAATGGAGTATGAGTATGCTCTAGGTGAAGAGGTGTTGTTCGAACGAAGTATTTTTGGTGTTTCCAACTAACCAAGTAAGAATTGTCGCAGTGTCGCACACCCTCAGGACGTGAACAATCTCATGATCTGAACAAGCGTCATGTGGGGTCGTAAGAGCTGAGTATATAAAGTGATTAATTATTTTTGAAATAAAAGTAAAATTTGAATTTAGGTAAAAGTAAATTTGAAATTAGATAAATAAAGAAAAAATGTATATATAATAAGATAATAAAATACACATTACTATCATTATGTTAATCGGTTAAATTTAAATAAATATTTTAATAAAAGCAATGGGAAAAATGTTACAAGTAAGCATTTTAAAATGATATTTAATTAATATGAAAAAAAAAAATTAATATTTGAGAAAAAATCTTACATAGTATAAGTAAGCATTTTGAAATGATATTTAATTAATATTAAAAAATTAAATTAGATTTAAATATTTTAATGTGATGCATTGATTTCAACATTTGATGAAATGATTTCAACATTAGATGCATTACATTCAATATAGATTGTGAACATATTATTGAAGAGGGTGGTTAAAATATTAAAATAATAAAAACATTATTTTCACATGTGAATAAAATTAGAGATATAATAAAAACATAAAAATTATATATCAAAAATATAAATTAATAAAAATAAATATTTTAATAAAAACATATATAAAATTGTTACAATTAAATATTTTAAAATTATATTTAAATAATATTAAACAATTAAATTAAATTTCAATGTTTCATTATAGATCATTGATTTTAACCACATATAATTATTTCAATATTAGATACATTGCATTTAGTGTAGGATGTGGGCATACCATTTAAAAAATATTGCATTTACTGTCCCAATCCAAAAATGATATTTACATGGTACACTCAAAAATGATATTTACATGGTACACTTTTTTTTCCAGATGGAAGTTAACCCGCTGGGAACCCACTCTGATACTTCCCCACATAGTGGATGATATATGGGGGTGGAGAGACTAGTAACCAGGCTAGAACTCATGACCTCTCCCCAACCTGGGAGAGTATGCGCACATCTTTGCCATTCGAACTATCCCTCGTAACCTAGTCGGACGGTTATACAAAGGCGTTACATGAGGGGAAAGGTCCAGGGGTCGAACCCCGGGGACTCCCATTACATTTAAAAAAAATTTACATGGTACACTTGAAAGAGTAATATGCTGGAATATACAAAGTGAGTTTCCATTTCAATATCTATGAAATAATTTAATAAAAGAATTTGGACGAACAATTATATATAATATATATATATATAATATATATATATATATATATATATATATATATATATATATAATAGTAATGGTTGGTGTTAAATTAGAATTTAATATTATATATTAAATATATAAATTAAAAAAATATGATTTAATAGTAAAATTAATGTCATTATGTTATAATTACTTAAATTTAAATAAGTATTTGAATAAAAGTAAAGAAAAAAATATTATAATTAAGGATTTTGAAATGATATTTAATTAATATTAAAAAAATAAATTAGATTTCAATATTTCAATATGTTGTATTGATTTTAACAATAGATGTATTGATCTCAACATTAGATGCAATGATTTCAACATTAGATGTATTGTTTTTGCATTTATCTCAACATTAGATGCAATGATTTCAACATTAGATATATTGTTTTTAGTGTAGGCGGTGGACATACCATTTAAAATGATGGTTAAAATATTGAAACAATAAAAGCAATATTTGAATATGTAAATAAAAATAACAACTGTGGGGTTATATTCACATTATATTTCAATATTTATAACAATTGTGGGGTTATATTCACATTATATTTCAATGTGATGCATTGATTTTAACATCAAGTGCATTGTTTTTAGTGCAAGTTATGGACATACCATTTAAAATTATGGTTAAAGTATTGAAACAATAGAAGCAATATTTCAATAAGTGAATAAAATTAGGGGCATAGAAAAAAGATAAAAGTTATATATCAAACAAATAAATTAATAAAAAAGTTGATTTAATGGTAAAATTGATGTCATTAGGTTAATCACTTAAGTCAAATAATTATTTTAATAAAAGAAAGGGAAAAAATGTTACAACTAATCATTTTGAAATGATATTTAATTAATATTAAAAAAATAAATTAGATTTCAATGTTTCAATGTGGTGCATTGATTTCAACAATATATGCATTGATTTCATCATCACATGTAATGTTTTCAACCTTAAATGCATTGAATCTAGTGTAGGATGTGGACATACCATTTAAAAACATGGTTAAAATATTGAAACAATGAAAGCAATATGCAAATATGCAAATAAAATTAAGGGGAACAACTGTGGGGTTATATTCACACTAGATTTAAATATTTCAATGTTGATTTCAACAATAGATGCATTGATTTCAACATAGATACATTACTTTCATTATAGATTGTGTATATAGTAGACTCCCAACCAATTGTTAATACAACGAATGAGTAGCACATGGTAAAGAGAAACTAACAGAAAGGGTAATTAGTAATGTCAGTAGATTGTGTATATAGTATACTCCCAACCAATTGTTGATACAACGAATGAGTAGCACATGGCAAAGAGAAACTAACAGAAAGGGTAATCAATAATGTCAAAGCACTAAAGTAAATCAAGTGCATACTTTTGTTGAAAAATGAACATCCCTTTTAAGCAATGAAGAACCTATAGACCAAGAAAATAATGTATAAGAACTAGATCTATCATATCAAAGTGTTCCATCAATGCTTGTTGAACACTCTGAATCATGGATGAAGAAATTCCCGTGAGAATTAAATTATCCACATATAGAACTAGAATCAAGAGATTAGTGCTCTTCCTTCGAGTGTAAAACATAGGATCATAATGACAATGATTGAACCCTAAAATAATCATAAAAAAATCCATCTTCTCATACAAATATTGAGGAGCTTGCTTGAGACCATATAGTGAATGTTGAAGCCTGCAAACAAGAGAAGAATCATGCAAAAAACTAGGAGGTTGTTCCATGTAGATTTCCTCATGTAAATCACCATGCAGAAAAGTTCTCTTCGCATCCATATAGTAGACTGACCACTCTTGGGAAGCAACAAGAAAAATCACAAGGTGTATGGAATTCAACTTGGAAACATCGTCAAAGGTATTAGAATAATCAATTCCTTCAACCTGTGAAAATACATTGGCCACAAGACATGCATTATGATTGTTAACAGAGCCATCAATTACATATTTTGTTTTGTAGACCCATTTACAAGAAACTAGCTTTCATCCCTCAGGAAGATGAACAAAATCTCATGTGTGATTCTTCAACAAGGAATATTATTCCTCTGACATGCAAGCATCCCAAAAACATTATAAAAATTCCATGGATCATATGAAATGGCATGAATAAAAAAAGAGACACCAGTTGTTTGGGACTGAGTGTGGTGACGGGAAGAAACAAAATAATTGAAATCTATGGGCTCATAGTCATTCCTAACAGGCCTCTTTCACTCATGAAAGATCCTCCTCAAATGTTGTTCTTAATAAAGTTGTTCCTATTCAAGATGCTCATATTTTTTGGTGCCGATGGAGTATTTTCTCTCATCTATTTTTCATCTTCAATATTCTGATTTGAAAAAACAAAATGTTCATCGTCTTCTTGTTTACAAAAACAAAACTATTAGAATGATCTACACCATCATTAGCATGACAATCTATGGGTGGAGTAGGAGACAATGTGGGGTTGAAACTCTCATCAAATGGATAGCCTTTCAAAACGAGAAATCTTTATAAATATGATCAAATAACATATACACCTTCATATCCTCATAGTAAGCAACAAATATTAGTGGTTGTCTCTTCTTCTCCATTGCTTTGTGCTTTTCATCTAGAATTAAGGCCCATGTTGGACTGCCACATACCCTAAAAGTAGAGACATAGGGATTGACATGGGTCCAAGCTTCCTGTAGAGTCATATGCAACAATTCTCTACGAGGCATTCAATTCTGAATGTAATTGACATGATCCATTGCTTTAAATTATAAAGAAGGTGCCATGTTCTTGGACCGAATCATGCAATTTTCTATCTCTTTCAGTAACTAGTTATTTCTTTCAACAATGCCATTTTGTTGAGGGGTGTAGGGAATAGAGTGTTGATGTTGAATTCCATGCACTCTACAAAAATTCTTGATTGTCTAATTGACATACTCCCCCTATTATTTGTTCATAATTTCTTGATACAAAGAAATAATTGCTTCTTAACAAAAGCCTTGAAGGTTTTAAAAGTAGCAAAGACCTCACTCTTGTACTTACGAACGTACACCCAAGAGAGTCATGAAAAATCTTCAATAAAATGAACAAGTTGGAAATGACATGAGATCACTATGTACTAACTTGAGAGGTGTTGTAGCACACAATACCTTACATTTAGGAAAAGGATCTTGTTGTTTCTTTCCAAGAACACAACCTGGAAGAAAAACTCCATCAATGTAAGAAACTTTAGAAATACCAAGTGTATATCCCCAACCACCCAGGCTAGGCCATGCCACAAATCTTTTTTCCTCGGATACCATTAATAACTAAATATGATATGTATATGAACACACATGCAAGATAACAACATACATTTTATGCATTATTATGAACAATTACAATAAACATAATTAAACATATTACACACATAAATTAGCATGTAAATACACATAAAATAACACTTATATTTTAGTTAAAAACACTGAATGGATACATACCTCAGATGTTCTTCCCAGTCATAGAGTCTACTACTCATAAACTCTTAGAAGCATGTCACCCTCGAGCTGGGGCTAGAAACTTTACCAGGGTATAGGATTCCTAGGCTAGACTAAGGTCTAACAGATATCCAAATTAATCTCAGGTCAAGGTGACAACTTTAGAAACTACCCTACAACCTCTCATTTTCCATAGTCTATCCCACCCCAAGAAGTGTGCTCCTTATCTGCTCAACAATCTTTCGTCTTCCCCACTTCCCTTTCAAGGATTCAATGACATGTCAGAAAGAAAGTCTTAGAGATCTGTAGCTAATGACTTGCACACATGGAAGTAATTCCCAGTTGTTCTCTCACCTAGAGAGAATGATCATGGGCCTGATAACCCACTTATTCAACACATACCTCCAAGGAATCATTGGTTACAATCATTTGCCAAAGCTCCTAAGTTCAGGTATGAATGATGGATGATAGGGAGAGTATGTATGACCAGAGTGATGGAGTGAATGATGGTTGAATAATGGGAAATTACAATAAGTTCTCAATTTTTATATGCATGTTCCCAACTTGACACTTGTCATGTTGGGAAATACATGAGCCCCACATGGCTGATACGTTCCCCACACTTAGGAACTTAGGATAAATATAAATATATCCCATAAATTAGACTTTAGGAAATATTATTATAATATTTCCTTGGCTTAGCCCCTCTTCCTAGACCCTTAGCCCCCTTTCCTTCTAGTAGATTTCTATCCCCCCATACTCTTTTTGCCTGGTTGGTCTATAGAAGCAATGTATTTTTATTAATATCCAAGTTTGATTACATATTACAATGATATGATCCTTGACATTTTAGCATCTAGGCTCTCTAACCTAATAATCACACATGCACTCTGGCCTTAAACACATATACAAAGGCAATCTGGCCCAAAACATCCTATCTCACCAGCCTATATGTACATTTACATTTGAGGTTCAAATAGGGGTATTACATCCCCATCCCCCTTATTTATGCATTGTCCTCGGTGCATTTAAAACACTTGTACACTCAAAATATTCAAAAATATTCAAAAAGATGCAGGTACTCCTCATGGATGGCATCTTCATGCTTGAAGGTTGCATATTTAGGACCATAACAGGTCCACTTGACCTTTACCATCCCTATTTCTCGATTCTGGAGTAGCTTGACTTTGCGATCCAATATGCACATCGATTGAATTTAGAAGTCTCCTTCTTGCTCCACCTGGTTCACATTCCAATCAATTACGTGATTAACATCAGGTACATACTTTTTAAGAAAAGGCACATGGATGCAGGAAGTGAAAGAATCTATGCAACATGACTAATCCTCTCCAAGATTTCAAACGGTCCACAATATCTTGTTGCTAGCTTTGAATATTTTCTCAATTTAAGTGAACTCTTCTTAGCTTTCACTTTTAAGAAGACACGCTCTCCCACTTTAAATTATCTATGAGTTCTTCCCTTATATGCATAACTTTTCTTATTGTCTTGGGAAACCTTTAAATTCTTCTTTGTCTTTACCATCTATTCTTCCATTTCCTTGAGCAACTCTGGCCAAACCACTGCTATTTCTGTTGGTTTTTCCTAGCTGACTAGTGTATGGCACTTTCTGCCATATAATGTCTCAAATGGGCTCATCTTTAAAGTTGCATGATACCCATTATTATAAGAAAATTCCACCAAATGTAGATGATATTCCCATTTTGGTGGTTTATCCATCACATACATCCTTAACACATCTTCAATCACTTGATTGAACCTCTTTGTTTTCCCATCTAACTTTGGATGATAGGTTGTGCTTAAATTCATATTTTATCAAATCCTTTAAATAATCCCTTCCAAAAATTTGATGTAAATTTGGGATCTCTCTAAAACAAAATTTCCTTAGGTACACCATGTAAACTGACAATTTCTCTCATATAAAAATCTGCAATGTTAGTTTCCTTGTTAATTAGTTTCACCAAAATAGAATGAACAGCTTTAGTGAGATTATCCGTCACCACCATGATGGAATCATGTTGCTTCACTGTTTTGATCAACTTGGTGATGAAATCATTTGTCACCACTTCCTATTTCCACTTTGGAAGGGAAATGGTTGGAGAAATCCAAGTGAATGCATATGCTCATCCTTGACCTTTTGACATTCAAGACATCTAGCAATGTTCTCAACCACCTCTTTCTTCATACCCAACCAAAAATATTGGCTCTTAAGCAATTGTTTCTTGGTACCCTGGTTGCCCAACATAAGGCACATTATGCATTTCTCTTAGCACCGGAGTTTTTAGCTCCTGAAAATTACACACACAAACTATGCCCCTGTACATGAGGATTCCATCCTCCCTTAGCTCATAATCTTGAATTTTCTGTTGAAAATTACCTTGTTGTAATTTTTCATTTGTTTCCAAATAATGTTGGTATGAGTTTGTAGCTTCTAAAATTCTATATTTCAATTCATATGTGTACATGCTAATCAATGTAGCGTGCATCTCATGCACCCTCCTGCTCAGTGCATTATCCACCTTGTTATCCTTTCCTTTGATATGTTCAAAGTCATACTCACTAAGGAATTCTAACCATATTATTTTCCTAGCATTCAATGTTGGTTGTTTGAAACAAATATTTTAGACCACTATGGTTTGTCCCGATCTCAAATATTCTTCCCATGAGATAGTGCTTGAACATCTTCAAGGCATGCACTATGGCTACCAATTCTAAATCATAAGTGACACAATGTCTCTCATGCTCTTTTAACTTCCTTTATCCGTAGCATATCACATGCCCATTTTGAATAAGGACTCCTCCAATCCCTTCCTTTCATGCATCAATGCACACAACAAAATATTCATTTGGATCAACAATCCTCAGTATTGGTGCATTTGTTAATAAGATTTTCAAGTGCTGAAAAATTCTTTCACAATCAACAATCCATTTGAATCTAACGCCCTTATTTTGCAAAGAAGTGATTGGGTGTTAAATCTTTGAGAAGCCTTCAATAAACCTTCTATAGTAACCCGGTAGTCCCATGCATGATTTCACCTCTAAGACATTCCTTGGTACTGGCCATCCCTCAATGGATTTTATCTTTTCTGAATCCATTGCCATCTCTTCCTCTAAAATGATATGGCCCAAATAATTTATCTGCCTCTAATAAAATGAGCACTTTCTCATCTTTTCATATACCTACTGCTCCCTTAATACTTGTAGCACCATCCTTAAGTGCTTCCCATGCTCTTCTTCAGACTTAGACTAAATAAGAATGTCATCCAAGAAGACAATGATAAACTTATCCAAGTAATTTATGAAAATACCATTCATTAAACACATGAAGATAGCCGATGCATTTGACAACCCAAACAACACCACTATGAACTTATAATGGGCATACATTGTTCTAAATGTGGTCTGACTGATATCTTCTTCTTTAATTCTGATCTGATGATAGCCCGACCCTACGTCAATCTTGGAGAAAATATTTGCATATTTCAATTGATCAATTGATCATCTATCCTTGGAAAAGGGTACTTGTTCTTCACATTCAACTTGTTCAACTGCTTGAAATCAATGCACAACCTCAAGGTACCTGCATCTTTATTTTTCAAAAATAACATTGGGGCACCCCAAGGTGACACACTTGGGCGTATATACCCCTTCTTCAAAATCTCTTCAACTGCATTTATAATTCCTTCAACTTTGGTGTGCTCATCCTATAAGGAGTCTTGGACACTAGGGTTGATCCAGGCATCATATTAATGGAAAAATCTATAACTCTCTTTGGTGGAAACCTCGATATATCCTTAAATACATCTTCAAAATATTTTAGGACTGCATAGTATTCAATGCATGGCACTTTATCTTTATGTATCTCTTCCATATGCACTGCAAATATTTGGCATCCTTTCCTGAAGCTTTTCTTCAGCTGCAAGGATTGAAATTATCTCATAGTTACTTCCCTTGGTATACCCCGAACTGTCCTCAAATTCCTTTCTTCATCCAGAAAATTAAATTCTTTATTATATCAATCTAGGACAACATGATGCTTTTCCAACCAATCCATACCAATTAATCAATCATATGAGCCCAAATGTATGATATTCAAATCTTCCTTTGTGCTTATTCCATTCATGTCCATTGGACATTTCTTAACCATCTCATTAATTCTTCTTTTAGCTCCTATAGATAACTAAACCAACCAAGCTCTCCCAAGCTTACTTCTTGGAAAATTAAATCTTTCCACTAACTTAGGATCTATATAACTATGACTAGCTCCTAAATCAATTAAAAAAACAATAGGTTGATCATTGATATTATATTCTACTTCAATCATGTGAGATTGAAATTCAACTTGCTTGTTGTCCAAGGCTACATAGATCCTTGGCGTGATTTTTCCCATGTACTCAACTATCTCAGCTTGCTGAACATTGTGAACAATCATCAATTTTTCACCTCTATGAGAGAAATCTCTATACATGTGATCTCCCTCACAACTCCACCATTTAATAGGTTGTTTCCTTGGTCTTTTCCCCAAATGTTTTGTCATTCCGGGCTCATTTGGAGTTGGTTGTCCTTGAGAACTATTTCTGAAGAATGGTGGCTTGTTCCCCTTCTTCCTCTTCTCCTTCTTACCTTTCTTCTTATCTTCCCAATCCTTTTGGAAAGTTTCTCTTCTTCTATGCTGATCATAAAGGCACTTGACTCTCATTATTGCTTCATCCATTTTTTTGGGATCATCATATTGTATCTTGTCACTAAATATTGAGGGTAGCCCACTCAAAAACCTTTGAATTTTGACCTGTCCATCCTTGATGAAGTTAACATTCTTCAACAAATGTAAAAATATCCTTTTGTGATCATCCATGGTCATACTCCCAACCTTGAGTTCAAATAAATCCTTCATCTTCTTATCATAGTAACACTTGGTCAGGTACTTCTTTTGAAAAATATTTTTGAACTACTTCCATGTGAGTTTCTTCTCATCAATGTGTTGTACTTGCACAAGATGGTCCCACCACATTGATTATTTTCCCTTCAACTGGTACATGACATTTCTTCCTTCTTCTGGTGAGGAGAAATTATGTAATTGAAAATACTTCCTCATCCCCAATAACCAAGTCTCTTCATCCTCATATTTCTTATGCTCACCATCAAAGGTAAGAGGTTTTATCTTGTTCATTTCTCCTTGTAGTTCATCTATCCCTGACCTCCTCTTATGATTTCTAACAAGAGATAGGCTTGGAATACTCTCTACTCTCTTCATCGAGTTCCTTGGTGAGTGATGATGATATCTATCAAAACTTCTAGATTCTCTTCTTTTATCATGAGATCTGTGGATCTTTGACTTGCTTGAGTTTGTTCCCTTATCCACATTCTTCTCCATCTTGTCCAAAATCCGCAACAACCTGATGTTGATGGCATCTTCCTTCTCTTTAGCTTTCATCAACTTTTCATTATCAACCTTATAACTCAGCATGTCTCTTTGCAGACTCTTTATGGTCTTTGCCAAATTCATGCTTTCATCCTTGCCTTCTCCATGCCCATTTTTGTCCCTGCATTACCCATGCTGACACATAACCCTTTGACTTCATCTTCATGGTTGTAAGTCCTTTGAGCATCCTCCATTTATATGATCTCTTTGTTGGATATTTTCTTTCAATACTATTAAGTTTGCAAAATGTGCATGCAATAGGATTTGTTAGACCAAAGAATTAAATGAATCTATAAAATTTATGCACAATTATGCCCTTTAAGTGCACCCTTCATTTGGTAAACTTAATTCCAAACACCCAATCTTTTGGAATTTTGACAGAAGCCCAATTGGATTTCCTCATGCCTATATTTTGAGCAATTTGACCAAATTTTATCTTCATCCAACATTTGAGATGCTAGTTACATTCTAATGAAGTTTGATTGTTTTCCGCTTTTTGGTACCAAATGCTACATGAGTCTTCTCTCTCTTCATGTACACTTTTAGGTACCCAAATTTACAATTTGGCTCCATGTATGTATTCTATGGTTCAATAAATTTCCTTAGATCACTCCTATGCCCCAATCTGACTTTTGAGCAGGAAGTCATGGCCTCTAGAGTAAACTAGTGCTGAAAATATACCCTCCACGGTTTATCCTATAACTTTATCATACGAGCTCCATTTTGAAAACAATTTAGCTCATTGGAAAGCTCTCTTTGAGCTATTTTATTTAAGCTAGTTCCTACAACACTTATAATCTAAAAAATTAGAAGTCCTAAAAACACTGTTTAGGACCTTAAAAATGTCATACAAGATTAGTATCTGCAAAATACTGTAAATTCTACCAATTTTCACTAATTTAAGATGACATGGATGTTGATGTGGTCTTTTGGGTTCAATTGGAACTCAGAGGTAAAGTCGTGTTATCCTCCTAGCTCGCTTGGCTTGCCTTGTAAACCTTCGACACTTCTCACTTCTCTCTTTCATAAACTTTACCTTTAATTTACTTTATAACTTAATAAAGTAATTTTAATTAACTTACTATGAACCCACCCATACTCGTTGCCACATGGAATCACTGCATTGGAATATGCCACCAGTGGGTGGCATCTTCATGCCAAAAATCCACATGGCTCCTTCACATAGGTCGTGGGGATGGACGGATCCCATCCTGCACCTTTATCTTGGCACGCGAACAACATGTCCCCACCCCGATCCAATGGGTGAGATCGGAGCATGATCAAGATATCTTATTGGTTTTTCATCCCCAACTTGCATGAGGGTTAACAATCCTCCACGATGCAATAATGGTTTCATCCCATTATCTTTGCATCCCCAAAAATCCTTTTTGAAAACCGATTCACTGCCATGCGATACCTCTTATGGTATTACTCAATACCACCTCTCCTATGCGACATCCACGCCATCCTTGGTCCCACCACCTCGCACTGCCGAATATGATACCTTAGCTTTCCACCCCGACACTACGTACTTCCTAGATCCCATATCTAATTAGGGAGATGGGAGAAGATCTACAGTTGATATTCATTTCACATGGTGAAGTTGTTGGGAGGTTAATGACACCTTACAATGTGAAACCACTTACGACCTAATGATATGTGGCAACCTCCTATTTGTTTTGCATCCTCAATATATTTCTTAAAAACCACTTGGTCATGATGCGAAACCAATTTCATGAAACCACTCTTGGTTTTGGTCACTCCATTGGTCGCCCCACCACTGTGGCCTGCCACCTCGCCATCGAACCTGCCATCGAATGCCACCATGGAAGTCCACATCACCACTTCCATGTAACTGCCACATCATCACCATGTGGGCTCCACATCACTACTAATGTCGCCCTATGGAAAAATATCCAATTTTTCCTAATTTTGAATTTTTCCAAAAATTCATAATTTTCAATTTTCGCATAGGCCGCCATGGAAGCTATGAAATTAACTTCCTATGGCCAATTTTGGCCCAGTGCATGCCAATTTGACTAGATCATTCTAAATTCAACACCTATGCGCCAATTTCTCAATGAGTTCCACTTCAGAAATTGTACCTTTTGCCCAATTTCACCCCATTTCACTCCATCTTCTCTGCAACTGCCGAAATTTGATTGATTTCAGGCTTAAAAATGCCCTAAAAAAGGTTAAACTTGGGGAATTTTAACTCCTGGGCCCAATTCTTCCATAATTATTGAGACATTCTGAACTTTTTCGTAGGAACATTTTATCAAATAGATTGCAAGTGTCCTATGAACTATAATTCTTGAAAATTTAGCTTTAATTCTCTGTCTCTCGATCATACAGGCTCAATATTGAACATGTGGATTTGATACCACAATGTAACATCGCCAACCAACCAGGCTAGGCCACGCCACACAAAATTTTCGAGGCTTCAACAACAAGTCAGATAGAAAGTATCAGAGCTCTGTAGCTAATGCCTTGCACACAAGGAAGCAATTCCCATCCATTGTCTCACCTAGAGAGAGTGCTCACGATCCTGACAACCCACTTATTTAGCCCATACCTCCCAATTAATTGGTTACAATCAATTTCTAAAGCTCCCAAGTGTAGGTATGAATGTTGGATGACAGGGACGGTATGGATGACCAAAGTGATGGAGTGACCGATGGATGAATAATGAGAAATTACACTAAGTTCCCACTTTTTATATGCATGTTTCCAACTTGACACTTGTCATGTTGGTAACTACATGAACCCCACATGGATGATATGTTCCCCACACTTAAGAACTTAGGATAAATATAAATACATCCCATAGATTAGACTTTAGGAAATATTATTATAATGTTTCCTTGGCTTAACCCCCCTTGGATTAACCCCTCTTCCTAGACCCTTAGTCCCATTTCCTTCTAGTGGATTTCTAGCCCCACGTTCTCTTTTTTTTTTTTTCTGGTTGGTCTGCAACAACGATGTATTTTTATTAATATCCGAGTGTAATTACATATTACAATGAAAGGCCCATTGTCCTTTTAGCATCCAAGCTCTCCAGCCTAATAATCACATAGGAACTTTGGCCTTAAACACATATACAAAGGCACTTTGGCCCAAAATATCATGATTCACCAGCCTATATGTACATTTACAATTGGTGTTCGACCTAGGGGTATTACACCAAGCACCAAATTTTGTGTGTTCAATAGCTACAAATACCTGTGGCTTAGATGTCAAAATATTTCATGTCAAAGTATACTCAAATAATCATCGTGTGCAATGAAAGAGGGTTTGGAGAAAGGCCCCCAAAAATAAAACCTATACGATCGAGAACTATGATCAACTCTTCTACAAGAAAAAAATGATCTATGGATTATGTAGTTCTCGAATGATTACATCATTAGGAGAAATCTCTACCATTTTCCCATCACTAGAGTGATAGATTTGATAAATAGAGAGTAGATTGGTAGAGATGTTAGGAAGAAGGAGAACAACATCGATGTGTTAATATTATGGTAGTTGCGGGAGGTATTTACCTCCATGTGTGAACATGACGAGAATAGGAGACTCTGGAAAGAAAGAGAAAACCCTAATGAGTTGGCTAATAACCTTAGAAGTCTTGTTGGCTCAAGAAGATAATTTATATTAGGTTATTAGCCTCTAAGAGAAGAAGTCGACCAAAATTAATAATAATATACTGAACAGACATATACCAAGAAGGAGAAGTCGGCCCCAACAAATCTAGCAGAACCACTATAAATACAGGGTGCCAGTTCTCATTTGACACATCTCAGAATTGCAGAGCAGCAACTGGTGCGCACTGCAGTTCCCAGTTTGGTGCGTACGTGTGGAGGAGAGTTGCAGGTGCAATTGCTGCAGCAACCAGTTTTCAGTGTTGGCTTGGACTATCTCTTGGCTAGGGTTTGGACTATCTGATTAGCTATTGTTGGTGCGCTATCCTTGAAGGACGATGCACTACACCTTGTTTGGCTATCTAGCCTAGGGTTTGCTTCTGGAGTAATTCTCATTCAAGGTTGAGGTGCTTGGAGGGTGGCTTCGGCCTATCGTTGGGTGACAAGGGTATTTTCAATGGTAAAACGAGCACACAATCTTTTATATTCTAACAGGTTATGGGCCCACACCTCCTCCATTCAATCTAAATGCTGGAAGGAAACATAGCCGCTAGGATATTGAGCTCGTTGAGGAACTACCGCTAGGGTTACTAGCAGAAGCAGCTTCCAAGACACTGCTGCTAGGGTTACTAGCAGGAGCAATTACAAAAACCCTAATCGTCTTGTTGAGGCACCTTAAGTGAATGGATTGACCTAATCTCTGGATAGATCAGTGCGCTCTAGCCTAACGCATCTCCTGACACTCTCAGCAAACCAAGACGTGAAGTTTGAATTTCTTGTCAAATCTAGGGTTTGACCAAGTCAAGCAAGCCATGACTAACTCTATGAAGTCTGAGAACAATTTAGATGGAGCCTCTAACTTCAAGAGCATGGAAGACAAGGATTGACCTCATCCTTGCCAAGAATAAAGTGTTGGATATTGTGAAAGGAAAGATTGTGAAGCCAGAGTTTGAAGAAGGAAAAGAGAAGGAACTGTAGAACGTTGCAGTTATGGAGAAGTTCAAAGATGTTGACATCAATGCCATGAGTATCATAGTGGATTCTATAAAAGACCACTTGATACCCTACATATCCCATCTTGACTTATCAAAGAAGATGTACGATGCCCTAACAAATCTCTTCTCAGTCAAAAACATTGGACAAGATATGAGTCTGAAGAATGAGCTCCGTGACATGAAGATGAATGATGATGACAACATAACATCATACTTTGTAACGATATCTCAGTTAAGATATCAACTACAAGCTATTGGAGAGACCATTTCGGAAAAGGAATTGGTGAACATAGTACTCAATGGTCTTCCCAAGATGTGGGATGCATTTTCCGCAAGCATGAACACAAGGAAGGAGTATCTGACATTTGAAGAACTTTGGACTTGTTGTGCTCAAGAAGAATCAAGGATCAATGCAAAAGAGAAACCCCAAAAGAAGTACGACGATCAAGCCTTCACAACAAGATTCAATA
>SNQJ01S0001683.1:189021-234793 GCA_010110895.2 Picea sitchensis
GGGACAAACATTCCTTAGGGTTTATACATTCTCTCCAGGGTGCACTTTGATTAGTGTAGGAGGAATGGCCCAGGGTGGGGAATGGTCCAGGCTCAACATTCCTTAGGTTTATACATTCTCTCTAGGGTGCACTTTGATTAGTGTAGGAAGAATGGTCCAGGGTGAGGAATGGTCTAGGTTCAGAAGACAATACAATTATTCTTCCTTGCTTGAGAAGAATAGTCTAGATATCTCATTATTCTACTCCGAGGCAGATATTGTTTTAGAGCTCACAGATGTGAATGAAGGATTGGCCCACATGATTCAGTTTATATCATAACATTGTTTCTGTGTAGGTTGCTATCAGATGTTTGTTATGAAGACTGTATGACAATAGATGTAAACTACCGTGGTGGATATGTTCCACTGTTCGTGAGGCATATATTCTTTCAGAGCTCACAGATGTGAGTGAAAGATTGGCCCAGATGACTCAGTTTATATCATAACATTGTTTCTATGCAGGTTGCTATCAGATGTTTGTAGACTACTGTGGTGGATATGTTCCACTGTTCGTGATTATATGTTGTTGATCCAGTACTTGTGTGTTACTTGGTGTGATCATGTACCACTAGATTGTAGTTATGTACTACTATGGATATACACAGTTGTGTTCTATTCTTGTTCTAATTGCCTTGAAGACTATCAACAGTTTATTGGAGATAATCATCATCCAGATGAATGATGAACAAAGATTTTCTAGACGGAAAATATTTCAGAGCATTATAAGAATGACTCTTGTATCACTCTATGGTGTGAGTGACTGATCCAACATCATGTCTAATTACTCAGATGAAGTATGGTTTCAAGAGATGATGCAATTGATGGTGAAGGTGATTCTCATGATCTAATCATGAGATAGTCTAAACGACTATGTTGATGCTACCAGGTAAATGGTATGTTTTTGTGCTCAAGACCATTACCTATAATACCTCCCTATCTAGGAGGGAGTGTTAATATTATGGTAGCTACGGGAGGTATTTACCTCCACGTGTGAACCTGATGAGAATAGGAGACTCCAGAAAGCAAGAGAAAACCCTAATGAGTTGGATAATAACCTTAGAAGTCTTTTCGGCTCAAGAAGATAATTTATATTAGGTTATTAGCCTCTAAGAGAAGAAGTCGGCCAAAATTAATAATAATATACTGAACAAACATATACCCAGAAGGAGAAGTCAGCCCCAACAAATTTGGAAGAACCACTATAAATACAGGGCGCCATTTCTCATTTGACACATCTCATAATTGCAGAGCAGCAACTGGTGCGCACTGTAGTTCCCAGTTTGGTGCACACATGTGGAGGAGAGCTGCAGGTGCAGCTGCTGCAAAAACCAGTTTTCAGTGTTGGCTTGGACTATCTCTTGGCTAGGGTTTGGACTATCTGATCAACTATTGTTGGTGCGCTATCCTTGAAGGAAGATGCACTACACCTTGTTTGGCTATCTAGCCTAGGGTTTTCTTCCGGAGTAATTCTTAGTCAAGGTTAAGGTGCTCGGAGGGTGGCTTTGGCCTATGGTTGGGTGATGAGGGTATCGTCAATGGTAAAATGAGCACACAATCTTCTATATTCTAACACGATGCACCCACCAACTAACTATATGGTGTCTGATCCTAAAACATCAAGCTATGTAGAGTCTCCAACTGTAATTCGTGAAATTTTACCATTAGATGTGGAAGGAAGCAACTCATGAGAATGAATCATATGATGTGATGCACTAGAATCAAGTATCCAGGTTTGAAGATGCATATAAATCTTTAGCAGATAAAACATGCCCTTTTCCAAATGAACAAGGTTTGGGCACTGGATATTTTTTTTTCCACATGGTTTCATTCAAAACTTCTAATTTCAACCAACATTTGGATTCAACATGCCCAAGTACACCACAAAAACTGTAGGTTTCACTTGAGTTCTTCTTCTTTGTCTTGGAAGAAGACTCATCGAACTTGGAAGATGGGAGAAAATATTTTTTTTCTATCGAGTCTTGGAGGTAGACTCATCGGCTTGAGTGTAATCTTTCTTCTATTTATACCAAGTATTGTGCTTAACTTTGGAGGTATGAGTCACAAGATCCTGATTCATAGAGTAAAAAAAAAATCTATTTGAATAATCTTAGATTATTCCCTAGCAAGACACTCATAGAAAATATCAAAATAGGGAGTTTTAAACTCATCACCAAGTGCATCCATAGTAGAGTAAAATGTGAAGAAAATACCTACAAAGGACATTTATTCTTTTATAGAATCAAGAAAATGCTCTTATCATCTATTTTGGATTTTCCACACCCTTTCAGTTGTGCCAACAATACCTTGAATTTGGCAAGATAATAATATTCAATGGACTCATGCTCATTAGGTACAAGTGATGACAAATTTGATTCCAATAAAAATTCATTGACTTTACCAAATAAGGAAGCCAACTTGTCCCAACTTTGTTTTTTTTAGTTTTGCATTCACCAATACAAAATAACAAATTATCTGAAACATGCAAGCCAATTAGTCCCATAGCTTCATCAAATTTGTTTTCAATATACAAATCTCTTGATTTCCTTGGTAAACATTGGTTGAGCGTTAACTAACATTTGCTAATTCCTTTTAGATTGCAGTAGTTTTTGCATCTCGATTTTCCATGTGTGATAATTGTGGGGAGTTAGGAGGTCAACAATCCTTGATTCCTCCATTTTATCAATAGAGAATATAGAAAAATTTGTGTGCGTAATCCTAAATTATGTTGAAAATGGACTCTAGGTTCAAAACAAAGAGATCTAAAGGAAATGTGTACAATAGCCGATTAAACGATTGAGATATTTATGCAAACCATAATACTTGGATGTGTAAATCTGAGTGTGAATGAATAAATTGGAACTTTGAGCAAGTGAAGGTGCTTGATTTGAAATACAGAGCTTGCATTGATGCTCAAAGTTGAGAGGCTTAGTTTTCTTGCCACAATGTAATGGGAACTAGATTTTTCATGTAGAGGAGGTGAGCCCATGTGATAGGCAAAGAAATAGTGTCGTGATCTATGATCTAAATGCAGATTGAAACAAGCTTGCTAGAATGGTAGCAGCTTATCTCTGAGAAGAGATGTGACGACTATGCTCATTCGCAAGAAGATGAGTACAACGAGGCTCTGAAGGCATTTTTACACTAAACATGAAAGCCAAAACCCTAGACATCCAAAAACATAACCCTAGGAGATGAAGCGCCAAAAGTCATCTCGGCCCCGTTGGGGTAAGTTAGTACATCAAATTCTCAGGGTCGTAATGTTTGCATACAATCTTTGTTTAGGGTGCACGATAGCTCGTTGGAAAGGTATTGACATGGAGATTCATTTAGGGGCTCAATTAAATCCTTAAACTATCATTGAGGTGTCTGATCATGAAAAATCATCGTTTAGGTCCTCAAAATGGCCCCGGAGTTCATAAACTGAAAAACTGCTAAAAATAGTAAGTTCCCAAAGAACTATTTTGATCCATTTGGACAAGGTAGGTGGCCATCGAGATCCTCCTCGATCAATAAGTTTCTAAATGAGAAGAGTGCGATCTCAATTTGGATGTGATACAAAATAGGCCGCTTTGTTCTAGTGTAAACAATGTCACGGGACAAATGAATCCACCAATGTTGTTTGATGATCTATTCTTTATTGTTCAAGCAATCTTGCCTAGATCTACTGTAGTCGAACTATTCTCCACAACACATATTGTTACCACCTTGTGTGTTTGAAAGCAGTTTAGTCAATGCACTAACATCACACATATGCTATTTATTATGAGGGCACAATAGTGAGGAGGAAGGTCGGCATGGTAGAGGCCAACATATGCTAAAGGTTGACATACTGAGCATGTGAGGACTATGACCTATAGATTCACCAAGCAACAGATCTACATAATCACGATTTGCAATACTAGATCTTTCCTTCCTAAAAAATATCTCTCAAAAAAATGAGAGGGGGTTTGGAGAGAAAGCTATGATACCATGAAGATGTTTAAAACATCATCCACAACGCATATTGTTATCGCCTCATGTGTCTGAAAGCAGTTTAGTCAGCGCACGAGCTTATCTCTAATCAATACTCAACAACCCGATGATGGGTCAAGGGCTCGAACCCACAAATGTGCCAACTAACAAGTCGTTGAGATTCAATGAATCACACATATGCTATTTATTATGAGGGTGCAATAGTGAAAAGGAAGATCGGCATGATAGAAACCAACATACTCAACATGAAAGGACTACGACCTACAAAATCACCGAGCAACAGATCTACATAATCACGATTTGCAATAAAAAATATTTCCTTCCTCACATTATCTCTCATTAAAAAAAAAAAAATGAGAAGGGGTTTGAAGACAAAGCTCTGACACCATGAAGATGTTTAAAACAACATCCAATAAACAAAAACTACTACACAACCAAAAAATACCTTATAAAAGAGAGAATGGAATAAAATAGAGAATGGAATTTATATAATGTTTGCGATATATAACATTGAAAGAAACCCAAAATTAGAAAAATATGTGTCACCCTTAGGCAATAAAAATGCATACTTAAACTTACAGCTAACAATAATTCATTGTATTGAAAATTTGGAAAAACTCTTTAAAAACACCAACAAAACTAGAGTCAAACAAATACATTCCATAGAATAAGAAACATGGTCGGTATACCACTTGCCTTATTGAAGTATATGAGATGATCATATAGACTGGACACTTGGTGGACGCATGATGCAAGTGTATCGGATTATCTGGCTGTTATATATCAAATTATTGCTGTAGGCTTGGCGTCCAGATGTGTGATTCGTTTTGTTTTGTCATTTTGTTTACAGAGGCACGGGCGATGTGATGGCATTTCACTTTGGACCGTTTTCGTACCATGAACAGTGGGATGGTTATTAAGAAAATGGTCATAGTAATTCCGGATCTTCATGCCGTGCCATATCCCAAGGTTGATATTCTCTTCTACTTTCCATGTTGGGACTCCGCTCCAAAGTATTTAATTTCCCCTTGTCATTTATGTAGAGTTAGGTCCAGGTGCAAGATGCTCAGATGCTCAGAGTAGGTGAAAGTGGACAGAGAGTGTTAGTCCACAAACATTATTTTCAGGCCATCACATGTTATCTTGTTGCATGGAAATCCCGGGTCAACATCTATCCCCACAGCCCAATTTTTTGAGCTTGGAATCAACTCCTCGAGGTGGGTGATGGGAATTATATAAATCCAGGATCATCTATCCTCGAGAGCAAACACAAGAGCAGCAATGGTGTCAGCTGCTGGAACTCTAGATTCCGTGGGTGGGAGAGAGCCAGTGGCCATGGAGATGGATAATTCGAAGCCCAGGAAGAAGATTCCCAGAAACAAGTTTGTCATTGCATGCGCAGTGTTGGCCTCCACCAACTCAATTCTGTTCGGCTATGGTATGTTTGGAGAACTTGATTTGAATTTCAGACGTTGATCAGATGCTCTGAAAAAACAGAATAATTTTTTTACAGTTTTTATTGTATGTATATAACTGTCAGTACTTATTTCCGCTGTTTCTTTGTGTTTTGATTCTGTGCAAACTGAAAATAATGCTTATTTGGGCAGTTCTGTGTTTGTTGTATTTGTCCCATGTATACTGTCAATTTCTTGCTCTGTTTGTTCCATGTATGAAATTCTTTATTTGTTCCATGTCTAGTATATACTGTCAATACTCATTTCTACAGCTTTCTTTTGTATGTATACTGTCAATACTGATTTCTGCAGCCTTATTTTGTATTTAGTCTATGTATATTGTTAATACTCATTTTCATAGTCTCAGTTTGGTAGTTTTCTGCTATGTTTCTTCTGTGTACAATATTTAGGTTTTATTTAGTAGCTTTTTGAGCTGGGATTAGTAGTTGGCAAGGGTATTCATGTAAACAACTTCGATTCAAGGTTGATATAGAGTCCTTTGTGTGTAGAGAAAATGTTAAGTTCAACTGTTTTCATAGTTTCAGTTCGATCATTTCCTTTCTGTATTGATCCCGGGTATATTGTTCCTGTTTTTTCTTTTTTTAGTTTCTTATCTTTAGTTTCACAGTTTTTTGAATTTGGGATTGAAGGTAGGCATGGGCGTTGCCATACTAACAATTTAGGTTTAAAGCTGGTGCACAGTTTTCTGAATTTGGGATTGATGGTAGTCATGGGCGTTGCCATACTAACAATTTAGGTTTAAAGCTGGTGCACAGTTCTTTGAATTTGGAATTGAAGGTAGGCATGGGCGTTGCCATACAGACAATTTAGGTTTAAGGCTGGTGCAGAGTCGTTTGTATAGAAAAAAAGTTGTAGGTTTTCTTGATAGATTTTTCCGAGTTAAATAAATCTTAACACAATTTTTCAAAGTAAACGTTATGAGAATACTCATCTCCTTCTTTCCACAGTTTCTTATATGATCCATTTGAATTTCTGAAATATACTTAATATAATTAATTACCCTACTTGATATTCTCCTCTACAGATGTTGGAGTGATGAGTGGCGCCGTTATCTTCATTAAAAAGGATCTGAAGATAAGCGACGTGCAGGAGGAGGTGTTGATCGGATCGTTGAACATAATTTCCCTGGTGGGGGCTGCCTTGGCAGGTAGAACTTCGGATGCAATAGGGCGAAGATGGACAATGGCTCTGGCAGCTTTTATATTTCTTGTTGGGGCGCTTGTCATGGCCGTGTCTCCTTCCTTTGCATGGCTGATGGTGGGGAGATCTGTGGCCGGCATAGGAGTTGGATACGCCCTCCTCATAGCTCCGGTTTACACGGCCGAAGTGGCTCCCGCTGCTTCACGGGGTTGTCTCACCTGCTTTCCTGAGATTTTCATTAATGTGGGAATCCTCATTGGTTACATTGCGAACTACGCTCTGGCAGGATTGCCCGGGAACGTGAATTGGAGAGTCATGCTCGGTGTCGGGGCCGTTCCGCCTCTTTTCCTAGGCATAGCGGTGCTGATGATGCCCGAGTCACCGCGTTGGCTGGTCATGAGAAACCGAAACGATGACGCCATGAAAGTCCTCCTGAGGACCTCGGTCAACCAGGCGGAGGCGTCCGAGAGGCTGGATCAGATTATGGAAGGGATTCGATATGCTCAGGTAAATGCATCAGTCAAGAAGAGTTCGAACCCTAATGAGATCTCGAAGAGCGATGGAGAGGGAAAGTGGCACGAGCTTTACAGGCCCTCTAGAGCGATCAGACGCATGCTGATTATCGCGTTGGGAATTCAGTTCTTTCAACAAGCGGGGGGCATCGACGCCACGGTTTATTACAGCCCGGTGACCTTCAAAACGGCCGGAATCAAAAGGCAAGAAGGGATTCTGGGTGCAACGATGGCAGTAGGGTTTGCGAAAGCTGGATTTGTGATAGTGGCGGCGTTTCTGATAGACAAGGTAGGGCGGAGGCCTTTGTTGCTGACAAGCGCAATTGGTTCGACTGTATCTCTGGTAGCTTTGGCCTCAGCCTTGGCGATTATAGGGAAGAAATCAACTGTAGGAATGGGGCGTGAAGCGGCTAGTTACCTGGCCGTAATCGCAGCCTGCAGCAATGTGGCATTCTTCTCAGTTGGAATGGGGCCTGTCAACTGGGTGCTGGGAGCCGAGATTTTCCCCCTCAGACTCCGGGCCAAAGCGGCCAGCCTTGGAGTGGGAGTTAACAGAGGCATGAGTGGGGTGGTCTCCATGACATTTATTAGCATTTCCAACGCAATCACTGTGCCTGGAACGTTCTACCTCTTCGCAGGCGTTTCGGCTCTCTGTTCCATCTTCATATATTTCTGTGTACCGGAAACCAAAGGCAAAACCCTGGAAGAGATTGTAGAATCTTTCCACGTGAAAGCTCGGGGATCTCCAGACAAAACAGCAATGGGTCCGTCAGAACTTGAGCTTGGTAACAGCCGGGCTATTCCAGTAAAAGCAGAAACAGCCGTATCATGAACGTATTCTACTGGGAAATATAATACTATTGTATAACAGCCTGGTCTGTCTGCAGCTACAGTATACAAGAGAAAGGAAAATAGTTTGTTAAGTGAAGCCAATAGGGATTCTGATTATACTTTTCTTTATGTTTAATTGCGAGGTGATGTAATGGATATTGTCTTTACTTACTTTTCTGACTGGTTTGGATTTATTGCTTGTCATCCTACGATTCAGATACACTTTCCCTCACACTGTAAAAAGGAAAAGGTTGGCCATCCCCATCATCAGCAGCGATGTAAGATGTAAGAGATCTACGTTTACGATTTTTCAATAAGAAAAATGTTTAAATTAGCGTATACCCATTTTTATGATTTCTCATTTTCTTCAGTAAAAAATCCAAAAAATCTCACAGGCTCAATCGAGCCTACAAAAAAAAATCTCACAGGCTCAATCGAGCCTACAAACTTAATCCAATTTGGTGTTTGGGGTTAGATAACAGCCCAACTGTTAAGAACCAATATTGAATACAAAAGCACTACAATAAATATACAAAAACAATATGCAAAATCTTCTTTATTACCATCAAATCCTTAGGGTAGGGCAACACCATACAATGGATCCTATTATGGAAGGGATCCTCTCCTGTTCACTTGCCTCTTCGAGGGGGCATCTTCCTAATGAGCTTCAGCTCCAAATACAATATTTCTCTTCATATCCCATTACATTGCTTGAACCCCTTTATATAGTGCTACCATCACCTAAGAACATTCTAGAGAAGGAATCTTCTAGAAGTAGAACCTTCTAAGAAGTCCTCTTACATTTATTATATCTAACTACCATAGTGGGTATTATTTAATAATATAGTGGACCTATTCCACCTTACATTGAATGACCTCCACTATTATCATTATGGGCCCTCTGCCCCCCCACTACCTCTATAGCTACCTTACACCAACTAAATTAATCCAAATATATTAATTGTGGAGAAATCAAAACTCTTAAAATTAACATTGAAAAATAACGGAAACAAATGTTAAAGATTAACATTTTTCTGTTTTTTCATGGATGGATTTATTGTGTGATTGTAAAATTATCATTGAAAAAATAAAGAAAATAGAGAAAACTATTGTTCACTTTTTTTCCTCTATTTTTTCTTGGATGGATTTATTGTGTGATGGTAAATTTACCTATTTTTTCATGGATAGATTTATTGTGTGATGGTAAATTTATAGTAATAATTTTAACTTTAATGTTGGAAATATTATACATATAAAGTAGTAATAATTTTAACTTTAATTTTGGAAATATTATACATATAAAGTTGGTATGTCAATTTGTTTAAATATTATAAAAGTTATTATAATTTAATTATTAACTAGAAATGGTATAATTATTAGTTATTATTAAAGAATGTGGTTTAACTCATTATTATTATTTAAAAAAATATATATTTCTTGAAATGATCAAGTGGTGGTTTCTAAGAAATCAAACTTTCATGGATATAATATGTTTTTGGATTTTTTACCTGTTTAATAAAATCCAAGTCAAATTTTCATCCAATAACAAATAATGTCAAACTTTTATAATCATCCTTAAAATAATCTAAAATATACTTTGTAATAGTATTTGACTTTAATCTCATATATAAAACTAAATATTATAATTAAAATTTAACATCTTATCCAAAAACACACAATCTTACCATGTGATATAAAACTTGTTGGTTCATTTTTATTTTCTTCATTTTATTAATCTTATTTTTTAAAATATATAAAACTTTAATAGAAAAGGTATAATATTTATCTTAAACCACATTTTTTTGTGTAGGTAATAATTATAATATTGATCACCTAAATATTTATTAAAAATTGATTTACAATTCAATTTATTACTTGTAAAATTAGTCTTATACATTTACTTAGTTTAAATTTAACTTTGTTATTTTCTAATCTTAAATTCATTACTTGTAAAATTATTCACACAATGACTTAGTTTAAATGTTTTAAGTTTTTTTTTTGGTTTTTTGGTATTGTTTTTCTACAAGTTTTGTTTAAAATTTAGTTAGAAATTCACAATGATAGATTTTATTGTAGATTTTAATGGTTGAGATAACATATTTCATTTGTCTTGGGTTTTTAGGGTGTTGAAGTAATTTATACATTCAAAAAAATGATTTAAATAGTGTAAAATTGTGATTTTACCAACAATTATCTTATTCTATGTTGCACTAATTTCTGAAAAGTGGGAACTTTGAGAGTGTCTGGAAATAATATATATTAAAAAAATATAAAATTGAAGGTCAATAGAGGACAATGTTTCTCATATTGCAACAACTACAATATTGAAATTACTAATTTAATTTGTGCTAATAATTATATAAATATATTTAACACAACACTCAAATTTTAATATCCATAAATATTCCAAAATTGAACGTACATATATAAAATTTTAACATCTTTTTAAAATTAAACTTTACATATATAAACTTCAAATTTGTAAATTTGAAGCATTATTCTTTTTTATTCGAAAAAGAAAAATAGTACTATTCTTCTAATATGAAAATACAATAAAAGTCACAAAGTGGAGCAAATGCCTTCCATGAATAGGGTAATGATTTATTAGACTTTCATGTTTAGTTTGAGCTTGAAGGAAAACATACATGCTTTAAAAGTTTTTGATATCCACAACTATAAAGTGAGTATTATTAAGTTTTTTACCTTAACTAATTCTTGAAATAATATTTACCTATAGTTTAGTCTTAGTTTTATAGTGATATTTTGAATAAATACTATGAAAATATTTGTAATAATGGAATACAAATATTTACATTTTAATTTAATATAATTCTAATTTAAAGCTTTCAGTTTAGGAAATTGGTTCTCAATCTCCCATTTCCTTGATGTTGAAGCTCCCAAAAAGCTCCAGAGTTCTCAATCAATTGGAAACGTTCTCTACCAATTCCCAAACTCCCAAAACTTCGAGAACAAATTTCAGAAATGTTGGAAATGCAACTTTCCCGTGCAACTATGACCTTACCAAATTCAAATGATAGTTGTCGAAAACATTTATTCACACTGATAACTAATAACAACTGTATACCTGAAGAATTCAGCGATCTCATCATAACCGATCTCTGAGAGATCTATCTTTCTAAGTTTATCATAAAAAACTATGTTTAAATTAGTATATACCCTTTTTGATCTTGAATTTTTTTTCTTTTAACAAAAACTCCTTGGGAAACACTGGAGCACAACCCAATTAATTAATCAGCGATCTCATCATAACCGATCTCTGGGAGATCTATCTTTCTAAGTTTATCATAGAAAACTATGTTTAAATTAGTATATACCCTTTTTGATCTTGATTTGTTTTTTTTTCTTTTAACAAAAACTCCTTGGGAAACACTGGAGCACAACCCAATTAATTAATCCAACTTGGGTTTGGATCACAGCTAAACTAACTAAATCCAACTGTTTTTTAATGTTGAGAAATCAAACTGGGAACTGTTGAGAAATCAAATTGGGAAGTGTAACACTGTGGTTGGGTTTCTTTCATATCCCAAGTAACTTAATCCAAATGTATTAATTGTGCAGAGATCAAACTCCAAAGTGTAACATTGCGGTTGCAGACAGCCCACTTCATCCAAATGTATAAATTCTGGAGAGATCAAACTCTGAAGTGTTAAGATAGCAGTTGGATCACAGACCAACTAACTTAATCCAAAAGTATTAACTGTGGACAGAAAATATCTCGGCGGCTAGATTTACAGCCCAACCGACTTAATCTAAATGCATTAACAGTGGAGAGATAAAAAAAACTTTGAAGTGTGGCATTGAAAAAATTAAAAAACAAACGTTAAAAAGATCGTGTAGATTCTTGGCTGGATGCATGAACAGATAACTGGAAACTATGAAGATTCCAAAACTATGAAGATTCCAATTTGGTGTTTCAACTTGCCGAATCACGGGAGAGAATATTTACTAAAAGGGAATATATAGATTTTATTAAAAAAACCCACAGAACGACAAATACCCGTACAAAAGACTGAGCATCTACTGCAACACTGAACTCATGTGAGCAGAATCCAGGTTTTGGAACTGTCATTGATTTGTATATCATTACAAATCAAAGAGAGACCCTGTTATTTTGCCGAAAGCAAAAAGTACAATATACAAAATCTTCAATTACCCCTGAGAAATCAATGGACTGAAGAACGATATCTCAATAATATTTTTAGCTTAAGTTAAATCTCATCTTTGCAAATTAAAGACGACCTCGTTGCTTTGCAAATTGCAAATATACTATATATCACCTTAAATACCCCACAAAAAATCTCACCAAGTCAAAAATTATATTTTTATAGTATTTCTAGTATAAAGTTACATATCTCATATATAATATAATATGTTGTAATGTTTCTATATTTAAATAAAAAACTTAATGAGTTTTAAGTGAATAGTTTATAAGGTTTAATATTTATTAAAGTTTTGCAAATGAAGTAGTAAGCTGGACTTGATTGTTAAAAACACTCTACAATTAAACAAGACATACCACGATGTTAAATTAAATCTTTCCGATTAATGATGTATGAGTTGAACCTTTTTGATTAATGATGTATGTGATCTTCCATGCACATGCATTGATTTTCAAAATTAAAAATTCCATATTCAGAATAAAGTACGAAATTCCATTTTTGTTAATAAATTATGTAGTAGTCTTTATATTGAAAAAGTGTCAACTAATTTTTATGAGGTTGCATGTATTAAAATTGTGAAAGTATGCATATTACAATTAACAAGTTAACAAGTTGTGTATCTGTGTAATGTATTTATGATCAGTTCATGTAACTATGTGATAGATGTTATATGTACGATTATATCCATAGCGGTGTGTGCAGTGCAGCTTGTGAGCAAGACACAATATTGTGGAGTATGGTGTGTGTGGGGTGAGGACAGGATGGTTGTATGTTGACTGTTGTAATTTGACGCAACCTGCCCCTCAGCGAGCAGCCTGCTCCACCAGGACCTTCTTCCTTGCGGGCCCGAAGAGTCTAAGCTCTTCCAACTCCCCTCGGAAGTCACGAGCCACCCACAGTAACTCCTTCGGCTCTTTCCCCTCCTTCGGAAAGTCACGAGCCACCCATGTTAACTCCTTCGCTCTTTCCTCCTTTTCCGAAATCGATTATCGGGCGACTTCGGGAGTTCGCGGGTTCACGCAAACACAATTCATGCAATAACCAAACTCAATCCCGGATAGTCAACGGGTCAACACTCTTCTTTTTCGGAGATTTCCCTATTTGAAATTCCAGGGTTGTGGGTGTCGGTGCTCCTGGCTACAACACAAAACCCCAACCTCCTAAACTCGACCGCTATGCCACCTATCTCCACTTACTCCTGGCCCACGATGCCACGCCACCGATTTCTCGTGGATCGCTAACTATAATGCTAAGTTCCTTGGTGTCGAAAACTCAAACGTCAATACCGATATCCGGATCTGATGTCAGTTGCGGTTCTCCGTGATCGACGGGCTTCCCAAGCATTTCCGGGAAATCAGAATCAGCGACTTCATCGGGCATAAAACTCTTTGTATCACAAACTCAACGCCGAACTCCCCGAAGTCCGATGGACTTCGATTCTCCAATTTCATGGTAGGCTATTATCTCAAGAACTCCTCTCCTCGATCTGACGGTCCTCGGGATTTCGACCCTCACGCGATTTCAAATCATGATTCCCTTCTCCGAAGAATTCTCCTTCCATAATTACCTTCACCCGCATGCCTTCCACTGGTCGGTAATTCATAATGAAAGGAGCTATCCCTCCCGAGCTTTCAGCATCAATTCGCACTTTAAGGGTTCTCAACATCGCTCTCAGACTCTGGCCTTCCATCACCTCTGCAAGTGATGAAGTCTTCGCCTTTTGCGCCAAGGCCGCAACAATTTCCGGACCTTCCTTCTAGACTTGCTATCGACTCAATTGACTCAAGATCACCCGGCATGGTTTGAATAACTCAACCAACTCGACGAAGTGAGAACAATCTGCTCAACTACTTAGCTCCTCGATGCACTCTATGCGAGGTATTCAACTCGCGACTGATGTGAATCTCTTGGCCTAAGCGGAGAAACAATTGAAACTCATTCTCTCAAAGTTTCTAACCGACATGCAATCACATAAGATATAAAAGATAAGCATAAAAGAAGCAAACATGCATAAGCATTAATATCGAACACACAGAGATCAAACACATCCATGAATTGAATCAAATCTCTTTCCTATTAATTCAATAAATATACATGGAGTTTCTTCACAAGCCTCCGCTTCCGCTCTCCCCTTTGCTCCGTAGATGAATGAGACTTTTTCATTAATGATACAGGGTGTCTATACTCCGCTTTCCCTCTCAAAAGGTAAACCGTCTAATCTACGCCTAATTTCTATCTACCAGCCTTAATTGTATTAAATGCCTTCCTATCTATAACATAATACAACTGCGCCCGGCTTTGAATGCCCTTTTGATTTAACCCAAGGTAAACAATGCCTTCAAGATAGGAATTCGTACTTTTGGGTTTGTCGGCTTGTCCAACAGATAGTCTTTATCCATTGCAGCAATGGTTAGAGGATGAATTGCGGATGCTCCCGTGATCATACCTCGGCTCAAAATATTTCATATATAATTCATTCATGAGCTCCCTCATTTCCGCCTTCCATGTTTCGTGAATCATCAGCTTGCCTTCCCACTGCATCCCTCCATCGGTGATCTTCCACTTCACCGTATTCGTACATCGCCTCTCCCCGTCTTTCTTCCAACCTTTTATCCAAGATAATCTATCCGAGGCCCCTGCGTTAATCGGTAATCACTGTTCTCGCCAATTGATGACCGGTTCTCATCAGCTTCCCGCCTCAAGATCTTCTCGACTTTATAAGGGTATAAGTCCGGAATATTGAAAATCGGAGATATCCCGATGCCCTCCGGCAACTCAAGCTCATATGCATTCTCCTCAAACTTCTTCAGATCTTTCATGGTCCGATTTTCTTCATCTGAGTTTGTTGTATGTTCCCTTGGGAACCTTCTTTCCTCAAAGCGCCAGACCATGTCCCCAACTTCAAACCTGTTGCCCTTCCTCCGTCGCTCTCACGCTTGTATTCTTGATTGCATTTCTCTCAGAATCACAAGCTTCACTCCGTAGGAAGTTTTCCTTTCATCGCCCAAATAACTTCCTCGCCGCTAGTCTCTTCATCCCTGCTCGCTCGAGCTCGTATACACTTCGGGTCAATGTGTCCCATATAAAAATCAATGGGTTTTACTCAGATCTCATTCATCAATCGCTAGCACGCGACCGGGCTTCGCGGTAGGATTCCTCGATCCTACCGTCAGGATGTTCGCCACCAGTTCTCAACAAACTCTGCTTCCGACCAATTCTGGCCCGCCCCATCCGTTCATGGGTGGTATGTCAGTCGTAATGCCAAGTCGGGCCCCTTTCTCCATAGCGCTCCCTCCAATGACCTATGAACTGCATTCCCCTGCCCGAGACTATGCTTCTCGACAAACCAGCTTAACGCATCGCATTTCTTTGGTAGAAACAAATTTGCATGTGTGGCACTGCCTCCATGACATCGATAAATGCGCCATCTCTTCGGCGAATCCGCCCACCACAAAAAAATGGAATCCACTCCTCGCAGAGTTCTCGGTAAACCCAATACAAATCCATGCTAATGGCTTCCCACCGCCTCTCGCAATCTACCGATAGAACTCCTTGTTCTGCCTACTTTGCATGTTGACATATACTTACACTGCCAACAAATCTCTTTCACGTCATACAAGATGCTCGCCAAAAATATGATTCATTTACGTAATGTCTTGTCATGCCCAAAATGACCGCTAAGTCTCTCCACTATGCTTCTCCTTCACAAATTTTCCTTATAGATAACTGAATGATACAATTGATTGCCTTTGAACAACAACTGGCCCCCGATCGTAGTCAACTACGACTTCCTATCAACAGAATCGGGTTTCGAACGCCCAGACAAGCCCTAAAATCAATATCAATCGCAGATACATATCTTTCGTGTTTTCAAAACCTGTTTTGACCTCAACTCCCATGATACAAACATTTTCTCACTCACAAATACCTTATTTGGTACCCCCAAATGTGCTTTTATGACAAACGTGGAACTCGGGGATGTATCGCACGCATTTCAAGATGTTTTTGATTTAGCTTCTCCGACTCACGAATTGGTGCTATGATTATCACCGATAGAACAAATTTTGCATCGATAGTGCCTCCACTTTTTCAATGCCCGGATAATGGCATAGAATTCTTTATCATATGGGAGTACTTACCTTGCATCATCCAAAGCCTTCGCCGTAATATGCAATGTCGGGTCATCTCGGATTTAAGACCTTCCAATCAAGATACCCACCGCATCACACTTCACCTCGGAGCGTTTTCGAAATCGGGCAAAGACTAACACCGGGTTGCTCATTATCTTCGCTTCAACCGACAGGCTCCTTTCGCTCTCCTACCGCCCAACAAAAGTTTATGCCTTTCACAAAGATCCATCATTGCAAAGACTAATTCCACTGGGTTTCAATGAACTTCCCGTGAAGGTTAAACCATGAAAGCTCCTTTACTCGTATCATATTCTACGATGGCCACCTCGATCACATTCACTTTCTCAGATCCATCTTCAATTATTTGACAAATAATGAACCCTTATATAAGGAGTTCCGCCTCGCGCATAAACGAAAGATGCCAAATTGACGTTAACTTCTCCTCGTCATACTTCATTACTGTGGCCAAATGTCTCAAGTGTTTTTCCCTGGTTTTACTGAAAATCAAGATATCATCCGTGAGGCTCACCACAAATTTGCCAATGAATTCCCGTGACTTCATTCATCACCTCGAGCAAAGTTGGTGCGTTTCGGGTTGCCAAACGGCATGACCAAATATTCGCATAAACCCTCGGTTGTCTTGAAGGCTGTTTTCCATTCATCTCCTCTCATCCGGATTTGATGGTATCCGCCTGAGATCAATCTTTGAGAAATAATTCGCCCCACCCAGGCAATCCACCAAGTCATCCATCTCTAGCAGCGGGAAACCTATACCGATGGTGATTTTATTAACGCTCGAGTTCAGACACATCCTCCAAACCATCTTTTCGCTCAAGATCGCTGGAACGTGGAACACGGATTCTAGACTCTCCTCACCAGCCCTTTATCCTTAGATCCCGAACTCCGCCTTCTTTGACTTCCTCTATTCTCTTTGAGGTGTCAACTGTACGCCTTATTTGGCAACTTGCCCTCGCATGAGGTCAATGTGGTGACTCACACTTTTCATCGGTGGAAATCTAACGGTAGTCTTCAGTCTAATGAAGATATCAACTAACTCTCCGCAGCTTGTTGAATTTGTCCGCAAGTCAAGTCAACTCTTGTGTTTGTCAGAACAATCCTTGGTTTCCCGACAACCAAGAATTGTGGATCCTCATCCTTCTCCAACTCTCTGAGAAGCTCCTTCCCACCTTCATGAGAAGTATTGTGTTTTTTACTTCCGGCTTCACCTCTTATCCTTCCTAAGCAAACCATGTGCTTTTCCCATCCTTTCTAAGGTGTACGCGGTTCATTCTCCTATCAGTGAACTTCACATGTCTATCATAATGCTTTGCTATGCCTCTAATAAAAGATGACACATATCCATGGGAATGACATCACATAAAAAATCATCCTTATAATCACCCATTTTAAAATTGACTAATCATTGCTTTGTAACACATACCTTGGTGTCCTTTCTGCAGCTATGTCACTTTGTATGGACTCGGTGTTTGTTCGTTGTGCTCCCGCTTTCCACCATCTCGGCTCTAAAACGAGATTATCCGCTCCCACTGTCCACTATGACCTTGCATTTCCAAACTGGTCTTGCAAGTCGTCCTAACAACACATCTCTGTGTTGTGTCCTCCATCTCCTTCTCGTGTTTCAAGAGAACTTTATGCACTCTTAGTGACTTCCCACTTCCAGCATCCTCACCTTCGGCATCACTCCTCTATGCCTCAACAACATGAGCGTTTCCCCCATTTTCTCTCGACGCTTCAACGCTTTGTGACCATATTTACCACCATGGATGACCTCCTCAACCTTCTACCCTCAATTCTGCACGAGGAATATATTGGCATCGCCAGAATCTCCTTTGCTGATCTCGGCTTTTGTCTCCCGCTCAAAATTTTGCCGCCTCTCACGGTGAGTTTCCACCTTTTTCAGTCCTTCCTGAGGCTTTTTCCAATCCTCCTGGCTTCCTTCAGGTTCGCTCCTGAACAACAGCTTTGGCTCTAGGCTGGCTTCGGCCTCGCCCTGCTGGACCTTGCTTACTGCTCAGCTTTTCTTCAGCTTTCAAAGCCATCAGATAAGATTCTTCCACCGTTTCGATGGTTACCATGCTCAATTCAACCTGAATGTCATACCTAAGACCATCAGGTATCTTGCCACCTTTTCGCCATCACTCTCCCGATGACCAAATCAAATGTTGAGCCTGTAGAATCCTCGGTGTACTCCTTCACCGGCATCAACTTCTATCTCAGGTTCTATGCATCAGCAGGATTCTAGTAACTGGAATGAATTCCCCTTTCGCTTTCATTCATGTATCATCCTGATCCTTTTGATTTTCTCGCTTGCCTGGAACGCTCCTGCCCTGGGCCTCTAAAATGTCCTGCACTATAGGTCAGTACATGTCCTTCAGCTTGGTGACAGCATGTCTCACTCTTCTTTCCTCTTCGGCGTTCAGAATCGGTAGGTGTCGAAAGTGCCCGGATCCAATCCAAAGAATCCTTCTCGATCCGTGTTTTCCTCAGAAGTCGAATGTCCATCTTTACCTTTTGCACCTTATCCCGGCGATAGCTTTGATTCACCGCTCATTTGCTGCATCTTCTTATCAAGGACTCACCTTATGGTGGCTGCCTGTCTTCGGGTCACTCTGACCTCTCGGATTTACCGCAGTCATACCGCTTTCCATATCTCCTCTCAATTCCCAGTAATTTTAAGATTTCGTATTTTCCTTTCCAATTCTATATTCTGTTCATGAATGCTTCTTTCCCTCGACACTTCCCTCTCCTGTTATTGATTGCCTACCTCTTCTCGGTGGCATTATGTCTTCTTCCTCTCTTCTACAAAAAACAGAGAAATCTTTCTCGCTCTGATACCACAAATTTGACGCATCCCGCTCTCGCCGAGCAGCTCTGCTCTCCACTGTGACCTTCTTCTCTGCGGGCCCGGAAGAGTCTAAGTTTTTCCAACTCCTCGAAGTCAATACGAAAAGCCACTCCACGAGAATCTCCTTCGCTCTTTTCCCTCCTTCGAAATCGGGATATCGTGGATCGAGTTCACGTTCACGCGAAACACAATTCATGCACAACCAAACCCCCTAACTCCGAGAAGGTCAACGGGTCAATTTCTTTTCGAGATTTCCTATCGAAATTCGGAGGTTGTGGTGTCGAGCGCCTCCTACAACACAAAACCCCGAAACCCCGAAATCAATTGCATGCCACCCGCCCTCCACTCTATCTCAGCTCCACGATGCCACGCCACCTCGGGATTTCGCGGATCACAAATCCATACGCGGTTCCTTGGTGTCGAAACCTTGAAACGCCGAACTCCGATATGCTGGATCTGACGCCACGTGTTCCTTCGATGATCGACGGCTCCCGTTGCTTCGGGAAATCGTAACTCGCGATTTCACGGGACATAAAACTTCTTGTATCACAAACTCAACGTATTGAAACCCCGTCCGGGATGGACTTGATCTTCCACTATGGTAGCGGTTATCTTCACAAGAACTCCTCCTCGACGGACGGTCTCGATTTCTCAGAGAACCATGGGGATTTTAAACCGCTGACTCTTCCTCTCAAGCACTCTCCTCTGTACCACCTTCGCCCCGTAAGGGCCTCCATCGGGTCGGTAATTCACGAATCAAAGGAACCATCCTCCCGAAGCCATCAATTCGTATTCTTTTAAGGGTTCCTAACACGCTCTCTCAGATCGGGTCTTCCATCACCTCCAAAAGTGATGAATTGCCTTTATGCCACGTTTAACAACTTCGACCTTCCTCGACTTGCTACTCAGGACTCACCCTTGACTCTGCACTCACCTGCACGGCTCTAATAACTCAACCCAACTCTGGACGAAGTGAGAACAACGGTTCAACTACTTAGCCTCCTCGATGCAATCTATGCAGAGGAATTCAACTGCGCTCTATGCAGAATCTCCGCCCAAGCGAGAAACAATTGAAACTCATTCTCTCTCGTGTTTCTAACCTGATATGCAATCACATAAGCAGCATATAAAAGATAAGCATAAAAGGAAGTAAACATGCAAAGGCACAATATCGAATATTACGTAGATCATCAAACACATCCATGGAATTGAATCAAATCTCTTCCATTAATTCAAATATTTGTACATGGGTGTTCTTCACCAATTCTCTGCTCTGCTTTCTTCTTGCTCTCTATTCTGATAATCTGAATGAATACTTTAGAATGAATACTATGTACAAAGGATGGTGTCTATTATCCCGTTTTCCGTCTCGAAAGAAGAAATGTCTAATCTACAGCTAATTTATATCTACCAGCTTTAATTGTATTAAATGCCTTCCCATCTATAACATAATACAATGCGCCTTCTAGCTTGAATGCCCTTGATTTAAACCATTGCAACAATACCAAGGTATAATTCAAAATTTGAGGTTTGCTAGTTTGTCCAGTTGTATGTTCTCTTCCTCCTCGCGCTAGTTCAGATGATGAATTGCGGATGCTCCCCGCATCATAATTCTTCTTGAATAATAAGAATACCATTAATCATTGCCCGTGTTTTTTTCACGATTGAGTTTTCACATAAATCATCAGGTCAATTATGTGATTGTTGTTCTTGGATTTAATCTTGGTTTATTTTTCTTTCCATTAAAATCTTGTTGTGTTTATGCTTCTGTTGCCGAACAAGTAGTATCAGAGCACAGAGTTGAAAGATCAGAGAACGAAGAAGAAGAATCTAATCACTAGATATTAGAGCTGATTAACCGAGCACAGAGTTGAAGTATCTGCAGAGGAAGTAGTTGGTCTCTAGGGTCGCTCCATGTAGAGGACCATCGATCACTGCATCAAAGTGAGACAGACCGTAAGGAAAATGAGAGTCTATTGTAACATCCCCGCCATCAACCCACTTGCCGGGAAACGCTACTACGCAGAATACTTTCATATTTCATATATATAATATTTAATATTAACGACAATGTATTGTTCTAAACAATATAGAGTGGGGGCACTGTGATATCGCTTAATATATACATTATCAAGGACAATAACAATAATTCATATGCGCAATGTAATACATGATAAAAATATAAGCATCACTGCATGCAACACATAATATTAAGAACAAACTGATAATTATATTTGAAACTCCATGGTAATTTCACCAACTACGTGTAGACCTTTCCACGAACCTCCCAAAATTTCTCGACTGCGGCTTTCTCATCACTTTAGCAAAGAGGTCACCCCTAAGCTGGGACTAGACTCCATCGACAAATGGAATACTAGGCTAGGTAAGGTCAACAAAAGACACACGTAGCCATGTGAGGAAGCTGATCTTTCCCGTGAGCTCTGGCCACCATCAGCCATAGACCCTCATTCCCCACATGCCCTGCCCCACCCTGCTAAGAGACACCTTCATTGTCACTCCATGAAGATTTCACCGCTAAACTCTCCTTATCTTTGGCTTGTGCAATGCACTTAATTGTAAGTCTCGAGCTCGTGGTAGCTGGCTGTGATCCCTTTCAGAGTTCTCACTTCCTCTCGGTGGCACTTTGCCACCGGAGAGAGTCACAAGTATAAACTGCTCTTTTGACCACCTGTTGATAATGAGGGAGCACACAACAACAAGGCTCAACAAAGAACAAACGACGGCAACAACCTCACATGGTCAGGAAATGTGCGGCCACAACAATCCACTAGTATAGCACAACACAACGTAGGCAATTTCGGGTTTCTCAACCATGCAACACAGGAGGGGTTCACGATTCTGGTTTCTGAGATGCATGAGGGCACAAAGATCCCATGCAAAGATTTAATGATTCAGGCACCCTCTAACAAACACCAAATAGAGGTTTATCATGGACACTCCTAGTTTTAGGACTTAAGGATGGAAATGGAGGTCAACCCCAACAGACTCTTCATGGACCCAGATGCACCTGTGTCGACACTGGCTTCCCCTCGGGATGCATGCTCCCATTCTTTCACACATTCCCCAACCAGAACTTAGGATAAAAGATAAACATTTACATAGTTTTGGAATAATATTTAATTATTATCCCCTACAATTTAAGCTCTTAAGCTTAGCCCTCTTTCCAACCTTTCAGCTCCCTCCCTCAATACTCCAAACTTTGTAGGAAGTTTAGTCCCCCTTCACTTATTCATTGTGGTCGGTCCACACATAGAGAGATGTTTTTATATTAATAATGTGTATCATTACATGTACAAAACGTGCTCTTTGGCTCTCAACAACACCTAGGCTCTCTCGCCTAGTAAACACATAAGCCCACCAACTTATATAAACTTGGACTTTCACCTCCACCTACAAAAACATAATTACAATTCATAATGAAATTTGGGGCATTTCTCTTGGGGGTATTACAATCCTCTCCTCTTATTTTTGCACTATCCTTAGTGCAACTTTCATTATCAACATCATCAAGATTTCCAAAATCTTAAAAACGATGCAGGTATTCTTGGCCTGCATAGCATCTTCATCCTCCCATGTCGCATCCTCAGACTGCATTGTGTCCACTGACTTTACAAGTCCTATGGCTCGATTCCTAATATTTTTGCTTTTCTGGTCCAACATGCGCAAAGGATGCACTTCTAGACACCTTCTTTTTCCACCTGGATCACATTCCAAATAATCACATGATTAGGATCAGGTATATATTTCTAAAGTAACTTAAACATGAAACACATTATGTACAATCATGATGCAGTAATGCAAGCATATATGCAACGCTCCAATCCTCTAGGATTTCAAATGGCACACAAAATTTGGTCATGAACTTGGAAATCAGCTTTCCAAATTTCAAGGAACTTCTATTGGTTTTCACTTTCAAAACATGTTATCCCACTTTAAACTCTCTGTGGGTTCCATTCCTATCAGCATAAATCTTCTCAGCTGTCTTGGGAAGCTTCCTTTTAAATTTTGTTTATTTTATCATTCCTCCATTTCCAACAAATCTAGCTCAACCATTACTCATTTCACTGGTTATCCTAACTATCAAGTGTTGCACTTTCTCAAGCCATAGCGCCTCAAATGGGATCATTTTTTAGAGATGCTTGGTACCCATTATATTACCAACTCTACCAAGTGTAGGTAGGTCTTCCCATTTGATGGCTTATCCATCACATACATTCTCAACATATCCTCAATCACTTAATTCACCCTCTCAATCATTTTGATGGTTTATGGAGGGAGCAATGACCATGAAAGGTTATTCATATTGAAGTTCGTATTAGAGAGCGAGATATATGCGTTGAACATGATTTGTATGAAAGTGGTTTATGCACACGAGGTATGAAGGTGGAGGTATATCTTATAATGGATCGCTTTTATCATTAAACAAGATTTTCCTATCGGCATACCCGCCGTGGTAAAAAGAAATTTATGTAACATATGACATTGATCCAACAAAAGCAACTCTTAGCAATTAAAAAGCTTTGCACCATTAAAAAGCCATAAAAACATTGTTGAGCATTACCGGAGCTATCCCATTCCCACGCCATTTCCTATACCATTTGCATAGTAAGTGGGAGTGCAAATTAAACCTCCTCTTAATATCTAGAAATCAAGCATGATGAGTCATGCATAAAACCATTGTAAGTTACAGGGTAATATCTTGTAATGATTGCGTAAAGGATAAACAAGGAGAACTGAAGAACTAGATTTTAAATGGGGCATTCAATTAAAATAAATATGGTGGCATGTGTTATATTTATAGAAATTAAAACATCAATATTGATCATTGTATTTTAAAATTGGGTATTCAATTAAAATAAATATGGTGGTATGTGTTATATTTATAGAAATTAAAACATCAATATTGATGGTTGTATTTTAAATTGGGCATTTAATTAAAATAAACATGGTGGTATGTGTTATATTTATAGAAATTAAAACATTAATATTGACGACTGTATTCAAATGGACCTGTAGCTGCAGAACATAGGGTAAGTGGAAGGTACGTACAATATAGTAAATGAGATATTAGTGTAGGACGGAAAGAAGCCTAATATTTGCCCGGGAGTGAATCCATAGCATGTGTTTAGATGAATCATAAATCCATTCAGTGAATATGATAGGCAAGGCGTCAGCTCATTAAATACGTCGAAGATCTCTCCGCCACCACCACTACAATAATAGGTTTGTTTGAACAACAAATCGGACCAAAAAATGTTTTAATATAATTTTAAAAAATAAAAAAAAATCAACTGCAGTAGAATGTTATACTTTGAAAATAAAATATATTGGTCAAACCTCAACTAATGGGTGGTCAATAGCATATCAAATGCTATATACCATGCTTGACATGTATAACATGGGCAACGGAGCAGAAGTCTCCCTGCCCAATTTAATGCAATTAAATGGAAGAATGTCCATAAGGAAAAAAATATTCCAATGTGGTTAGAAGTATGATTATAATAGCATTCTAATGTTGTAGCATGAGAAGATGCAGTTATGTGAATTTTAATAAAAAGTACAGTTGCAAACTAGAGTAGAATGTTGCGATTTGAGTTTTCTTTAGTTTTGGTATCTGAGGCATTTTGAAGTTGGTGTTAATCATTTTATAAAATGAATGTGTTCTAAGGATTATTTGGTTACAATAAAGTAGCTGCCAGAAAATAATTAAAAAAGAAGAATAAATAAATTTAATTTGGAAAACAATATTGTGCAATTAGGTTGTGCGATGCAATTGAATGGTAAATATTCTATGAAGGCTAATTTAGACAGTTTGGATTTGATCGGATCACCGACATTGTGGCCATGTAACAAAAACAAAAGAGAAGGAAGCTAGATGTGATTTAATGCATGATTCTCCATAAGATAGGAAATTTCTTCATGGTAAATGCAAAAAAGATTTACTTGATAAGCCGGGCGTGAATATTTGTAACATATGTATATATATACACATATACATTGTGTAATAACTATATGTGTTCTATCTTCAAGAAGGTGGAAGCAAAGGCTATGGTACAATGTTGCTCTTTAGTCTTCATGCAAGTGACATCAACTCTTTATCAAATAGTTGGATTTAAGAAGTAAATCCAGCATGAAGTTTTAGTGAGTTGATTTTTTTCTTCACGCACCAGATGTAAGAGCATTGTTGTCTTCATTCAAAGTGAATATACCACGGACTTGATGGTCTTGTAGCATGTAGATAGTAGCTTTGTTTTTTTTGTAGATATGTCTAATATGACATGTCTAGTAGGCTCGGAAGTATAGTGTGTAGAAGAGGCTTTCTGACAGTGCGTTGTACAGTCTTGTTGTCACTGTTGCGGATAATAGCATTGAGGCAATGTTGATATGTGAAATGACGTTTTTGACAACATTTAGTACAATCAACGACTGTATCTTTTATCAGTGCAGCTGCGGATGTAGGAGAGTTACAAGATGCACATACGTGCCTCTCAAAGTCTGTTAATATTACGATAAAGCATGATGAAAATACATCGAAATCAATATTGAAACTAGTAAAGAAATTAATTAAGTAAAATCACCATAAAATGAAGTTGGTGTGATCAATGATTCTCCTCATGTTTTTTATTATTTAATGATTATGATAATGTGTACAATATTTGTTTTTCATGGAGTATATCGCTCAAATTAATGACCGTATTAGCTTTGTAAAGCCATATTCGGTTATGAATTCTCTTCTCTCTCTCTTCTCTTCTTCATTTGGTGCATTGACAAAGCTTACCATGTACATATTGTGTCATTGTATATTGTGTCATTGTATTCCAAAAGAAAGATAGAAGGCAAAACATCCAGCCATATATTTTATTGGTGTCCTACAGCGTGCTGACATACCGTTCGGGCTGTTTCATTAGTTAGCTCACACCTCCTGCATGCTATTACTTAGTTTACCATATAATTTCTTACTCCCACATTTACATCGGATATGGGAGGAGCCAGGGGTGGCGACGCTGATTAATGCTCTGCATTGTGATGTGTTCGAGTTTGCATGTCATAGAAAATGTGTCACTGCATACATGACCAGTGTCGTGATCGAGGGTGGAGACAATTAAACCATTAAGAGGGCGGGCTGCGGGGCTAATTCCGCCATAAAAACTGCAACCAGACGCAACTCTGGCGCCATAATACTCCCCTTATTTGGAGACCTTGTTCGTCCCCTCTCGTCAGAAATGAAAAAAGACGTGTTCTTATTGGAGTAGGATAAACAAATTAGTTGGGAGCAGGAGGAGGAGATTGCGGTGTTGAAGTTGAATTTGGAGGACGATCCAGAGCTGGCAATGGTGGTTGTGCAACTGAGATTGGACGAAGGCAAATCTTGGAGGCCAAAAATCCGATCCCTGGAGCTGCCAGTTATTTACCAAAACAAGGTATTTTCATTGAGGTTTTCAGCAAAGTTTTTGTAGGAACGGCACCATCTCATTTTCCTAATAATAATTCATGTATCCTTTAGAGCAAATGGCTTTGTGTTATATATAAACATCAGAAGGACAACATCGAGATACATACACAAAGCTTTTTAACTTTTTTTTTTGTTGCTAATTGGTTGGATGCATCCTGTTAAAGAAAGGATGTCAATGACGTCAAATTAACAAAAGGTTACATAAGTTAAAAGACAAAATTAAATTAATACTTAATATCCGACTTATTTAAAATTTATATGAAACCTTATTTGTATAGACAATTAAACCTTATATGTGGAAATATAATATTTAAACCAAATTCTTAAAAATTTATATAAAATTAATATTTAATATTTGTTTTATTTAAAATATATATGAAACCTTCATAATATTTAGTGGAAATATAATATTTAGGTGAGTCTCATTATATATATATATATATATATATATATATATATATATATATATATATATATATATATAACCTATAGTTTTATCTCTATGTATAACTTTTAGTGTAAATATAATATTTATATGTCCATAGAATTTAATATTTATATATAACCTTAAAGAGTTATCAAGTAAACACAACTTTATTGACCTAAATCAGTCGAACATGAAAATGAGCTTAATTTTTTTTCCTTTATCACTTCAAAGGCCGAATACATCTTATAAAAAATTATTTTTAAATTTTATTAAATTTTATTTTTAGTTCTTGCTACTGCCATGTGCTATGTGTTACAAAGAAAAGATAAGCTCTGATTCATCTTTGACTGCGTGAAATTTGAACTCCATGACTCCTGAATTAAAATGAGAAATTTCATGACTTTTAAAAGGAAATGCCATACTATATTATAACTATATTATAAGAAGGTTCCATCTCAGATGCAATCACTACAAAATGAATTTACGGCTCCATCACAGACGCAATTCCTACAAAATAAATGAAATATGCATGTTGCATAAGCAAAAAAAAAATGATTATCATGCAACTGTAACCCTGTGTTGTATGCTGAGAAGCATTTGCATAAAGAAAAAGTTGTATGATGAGAAATGAACCATAACAAAAGTGTATGATTTTGTTAGTTGACTGGAATATAGACGATGTTTCAGATTTTTTCCACCATGCAGGTTTACCCATACCCAAATTTCATGAGCGAAATAATGTGCTATCGAAATAGTCCAAAATATCAAAATACGTTTAAAAAACAGCCAAAACATTCATTGTTTATCTTATCATCAATATCCCTATTAAAAGAGCCGTTCTCATCGAAAAAAATAAAAAAGTGTGATTGTCCAGATATTTTTTAATAAGCCCGCGCTAGTTTACAGATATTTTTTAATAAACCTACGCCAGCTTACACCTTGTATGATTTTGTTAGTTGACTGGAATATAGACGATGTTTCATCTTTTTTCCACCATGCAGGTTTACCCATACCCAAATTTCATGAGAGAAATTATGTGCTATCGAAATAGTCCAAAATATCAAAATATCGCTTAAAATGTAAAACAAAACATTTTCGATTGTTTATCTTTATCACCAATATCCCTATTAAAGAGCCGCTCAATTTAAAAAAATAAAAGTGTGGATTAACCAGATATTTTTAATAAGCCCGCTTAGCTTACGATTTTTTAATAAACCTACGCCAACTTACACCTTGTACTTTTATCCGAAAAAAATCTAAAGCATGGAATGATATCATGAAAAAGCAACATTATATGGTCCAATTGGCCACCATTTTCCAAATCAGGCTTAAAAATTGATAGATGAATGTATGTTTTTAACTTTCTATCGGGAAAAAGAAGGTAATGTTTTCTTTCGAGTGCAGCTCAGAAAAGGGCAGTCAAAACAATATATATTTACAACTTAAATATATTTAAAATTTTAAATAAATGTTGTATATTTAAACTATTGAGTACATTTATAAATGTAATCATAAATAAATACTTGTAAACTGTCCATCGGGGTTTAATTAGATGACAAAACACAGATGTCCCAGAGACACATTTAGCCTATCGGGCCCATCTTAGCCAGGTGCAAGTTTTAAATCTTTGGGCAACTTTGGATAAATAGATACTCCCCACCCACGACTTCTTAGCCAAAGGGATATGTCTAGAGTTTTGTAAGTCAGTTATATTAAATTGTGGTATTCCCAAATTGGGGAAGGGCACTAGAGTAATGTAAGTCAGCTATATTACAATGACATATACCTAGACTGGGGAGGGCATGCTTGCGCTGATAGTAGGAAGTATATTTCTAGAGTGTTGTAAGCCATCTATATTGCATTGTAGTATTCCCAAATTGGGAAGAAGCATTTGTAGAAAGAAACACTTATAAACTATGAGGAAACTAAAGCATCTTTCTATTGTTTTGTGGCCAACTACATTGCATTGTAATATTTCCAGATTGAGAGAAAGTATCTTCCAGGAAAAAAAACACTTATCAACTATGAATGGAAACGCATTGTAATCTTTTAACTATAATTTAATGCCCAGGTAAAAGGTCAGATTTTTAAGCATGTTCCAAATTATTAAAAAGAAAAAGATATAACTTCAAAACTAAAAATGAAACAAAGGCCGAAAATTCGACGAAGCGATCCTCGTACCTCTGAACCAGTGTAGCCACTGGCCCCGAGAACCCCGACACGAACAACTTCACCGGCTTTCTGCAATCCATGTTTCGAGGATTCCAATGTCCGAGGAGATGCAGCTACCGAGGCTCTAATGCCCTCAAATCTGATGCTTCTTTTTACTGATTGTTTCCAATAAAAAACTACTGTAACTCCGCAGCTTCCAACTCGTACCCCCATCCTGAATGAAAGACACGTAAACCCGTTCGCAATTAAATAAACAAAAACCTACACAAGCAAACCGTTTGATGGGGCGTTTTAACGATTTGTTTGCATTTACAAATTTTGACAGCCCAACATCAAAATCTCGAGTTCAGGGTTTAAGCACTGGGACTAAAATATCTGGATATTTGAATGGAATATCAATCAACAAGAGAGTAGAGGCAACATACCTTTGCAAAAATGTTGGAGACCAAGTTAGTTGAATTGCAGGTAGAAGACTCCATCATTCTCCGACCGGTGCAACAACAGTTGGAGTCAACTCTTTAGAAATCCTTCAGATGAAACGCAGAGAATATAACTCAAGTCTTCAATGATACGGAGATTGCATGACATCTCATTTCCTTTCTTAATGGCGGTCATCCATCCCAATATGTTTTCCTTCCGAATATATTATCAAAAACCGAATATATTATCAGAAAGGGGATCGATTATCAGATCGAAATGGCATCAAAGCGACGTGAGATTTGATTTAAAGAATCGAATATTTGATTTGAAGTGGCGTAGAGAATTATCCTTGGACATTATTGTACTCTCGTAGACTATAATATTTTGGGATGGGTGTGGCTTTAGGGAAGTTAATTAAATGTAGTGTTGTATGCGAAAGATTAAAAAAATTATGGTGAAATTAAGAGTGTGTTTTTAAATAAATTTTAGATTTAAATGATAGTGTTTAAATAATATTATTCCAAGGATGTCATTACATGAAGTAACTAGCTTTGTCATTACATGAAGTAACAGGCGATAGAGGAGCATTATCATTGTCAAATTTTCACAGATAAATGCAAGAAAACAACACTTTTTTTCAACTCCGTTCCATCAATGATTCAAAGGAACCAAAAAAATGCCAATGCATTTTTCTCGTTATCATTTCTTGCTAAGTGGGCACATATCTATTGCCATTTGGTACTCTCCATGCACATAAAGAAGTCTATGGTTGTTACGTGTAATTACCATTCCATATTCTCCATGCACACAAAGGAGTGTATGATTGTACTCACAGGCCTCAGATGATTTTTTTTCTCCGGAGTAATGTGATGAAAAAGCACGGACATGGATCGCTGTAATATAATTGCTACTGATTTCGACTCACATGCCATCATTTTTGGCACCTGACATTTGCCCCGTAGTGCTTCTCATCTCTTCTTTTTGGCGCTCTCAAGACATGGTATGTCTGCAAACAATTTTTCAGGTGTTAAATGTTTTAAGAGGCAGAGAAATGAAGTAAGGAATAAGCAGAGTATGCACAAAGGATATTTTGTTGATGAAGATGAAGACCATAGTCATGAACTTCGACTATTTGTAGTTGATTGTGCTCTTTCATCTTCTAAGGAAGATGAGGACAACATATGGTATGTCGATTTTGGCGCATCCTCACATATGACATGTGAGAAAGAATGGTTTGAATTTCTTGAAGAAAATTCATGTGGATCTAAAATTTATCTAGGAGATGACAGAAGAAATTGATACCTCTATTGACTGCTATATAAATAAAAACTTAATAGGTAAGACATGAAGGAAACATACAGGGACCTTTTGGTGTCCACAAATGATTATGGATTTGTTTTGTATGTTGTAATTAACTGAAGAGTCTCTCCTAATAGAGGCCATCCCATGCTTCCAGGAGGCAATCATTTTCTAGTTCTCCTGCCCTTGCCAAAAAACCCATTGCATAAACAACACAAGGAAAACCAATCCTGCACTAATTGCCCATAAAGATGCTGCCTCTAACTTCGGCTGATTTGCCATCGCATGTAATGATCAATGCAACATAGGACCGGAGGCTCAATAGAGGACCTGCAATGACATAAGCTTGTCATGTCCAATGTTATGTAAAGCAAAATAGTACAAATTTTGATTCTAATTTATAACTCTACAACATATTCTTTCAAGAACACTGGTTCTAGTACCACGAACCCCCATTAGAAGAATTTGGACCAGTTTTCAGGCTCTTATGTTAAAATTCTAGTACCCAAACTTCCATTAGAAGATTTTGGGTCAGTTTCACAGACTGTTATGTTAAATGTCTAGTACCCAAGTCCCGATTATAGGATTTTGGGCTATTTTTCACATAATGTTATGCTAGAATGCCCATTCAAAGAATTTGGGAAATAGATCATAAGTAATAGAAAAAATCAACATTTTTGGCCTTCTCAATTATTTTAACTGGGTTATGTCCAATCTTCTTCAAACTTCTATCACCAAAATCTGCTTCAAAATTGAACAACAAATCAATGATCCTTAAATCAAGGTCGTCATTATACAATATGGTGGTAGAAAATAACTAATAACCAGATCATTATGTTTCTACAGAAAAAATATTCAAGGTCGTCGTTATATAACATTGTGGAAGAAAATAACCAATAACATGATTATTCTCACAAGCATAAAAGAAAAGGAAAATAAAAGACTAAACAATCCGGGTACCTATTTATGGAGTCTGCAGATCGAAGGCTGCATGTTGGGATTGTTGAAGGCTAAGTGTTGGGAAGGCTATTTTTGTTCAATTATTATCTTCTCAGCTATCCCCATCCATGTCCTAATTGTCCATAATGACTGGCTTTGACGTCCCATGCGTGTCATGATTTGGATTTCAGTCTTTTGATGAGTACTATGAAACTGCCACATGTTTCACACGACCTGAGGTAGGCATTGTTATAGTTCTCCTCTTTGTTAGTACCATATTGCCCTGTTACAAAGCTCACAGATTGAGCCTCTGCTGCCGACAGCCAGTGTTTGTAGTCACAGAGCAAGTTCCTTGATCCGAGTGGTCAGAGAGATTCTTTTTGCAAAATCAGCTACTTGGTTACTTCTCAAACTGGCATTAGACTTCCGTGGTAGATGGACTTCACGGTGCAGCCTTTTGTTGAGGTCTTGGATAGTTGTAACAAATGGCGCGAGTGCGAAATCGATGGTAATCGGGAGCCTTCAATGAGGAAGTATGGACTGCATCACTAATACCTGAGGTGAGCACAAAAAAAAACAAAAGCTAACGAGGAAAACTACTAGGAGAATTGGGGGAGAATGATCTTGCTTAGATTGTGCTAGCTATTTCTTAATGCTGAGAGTATTATTGCAAGATGAGTTGTTCATCTGAATCTCTTGGGCTGAGATCAGCACCCTCATTGGCAAGCACATTGATTTATGAGTTAAAATTTCTATAGACTTGCATAAAACTTTTTGTTTCAAGTTTGAGGTCAATGATTTGGCTTTGGTAATGATTCTTGACAAGTTAATGCTAGAGAGGGAGGCTGCCCCATTCATAATGTCAATGATAAGCTTGGATTCCCCTGCATTTTTGACGTCTCGAATCTCTAATTCGGATATTGGTTTTAGGCCTTTGCATAAAATGTGTGTTTCTGCAATATTTTTTGTGGTTTGGCCACACCCTCATGCAAATTTTAGTCTTATCTTCCTCTTGGGTCCCTAATGAGCACCATGTCCTAGCTCTGCCTGGGTTTATTTTCGCTGGCCCGCCAAAGAAGAAGATATTACCAGACAGAGTGGGCTGAACTGGGGGAAGAATCTCAGGTGGGGAGTCTAAAAATTGAGTCCACTCCTCGAGAACCCATCCTTTCACCCATTGCAACTACTTGTCTGTATAATTGATTGCCTCATTTTGATCTTTACAAAGAAGCCTTAATAATTTCACCTAATGAACACCTTTTGCATTCATGGTTTCCTTGCCTTGTATGGAGATGATCTTATTCCATTTCCAAGTGACAAACCTTGATTCAGATTCCATAATTTGGTAAATTAAAATTTTCCTGAGAGAGCTTGGATGCGATTATTCCAGGTGAGGAACGAATCTTCCCAAACTTCTGGGCTTGGGAGATCCTGTGCACTGGTACTGGCCAAAAGGGTCTACCAGATTTCTTTAGCTTTTTAGCTATGTGAAAAGATGAATGTTGTTTCATTATGCTTTAGGAATAAGGCACACCTAGAAGGCCCAGATAAACCTTGTGTAATTTCTCAGCTAGCAGTGCTTTGTTGTTAGGACCGGAATGTGCCTGAATGCAAATGGCAAACTAATACTCCAAATACCGATTTGACCTAAAAGTAAAAGCAGAAATATAATAGATATGAAGACCAAAATAGCATAAGTAAGAGCTAAAACCATAAAATAAGTGTTGGGGGCACTTGCACAACCAAGTGGAATCTTATAAGTCTATAAATGCACTTGATCTTCTCTTTTGCAGAATATAATGTATATGGTATAAGAGACCAAATTCAGAGCTACAAGAAACCCAACAATCTAATCTGTAAATTTTGAAAACCCATACATTCTAATGATTTGATGAATGAAAAAAGCAATTACCCTTTTAATTAGTACTATTCAGAGATTACAAAAATAAAAAATCATGGGCAATGGAAAATGAGTAATCAAAACAAGCTTGACAACACAGGTTTCCTTTCGCTTTTTGTTGGGCCTTACTCTTATGTATACCTGATTTGCTTCGATATAAAACCGTAACCAACTGCTAACTCCCATGACCAGCCTTACCATGTTCTAGAATTTTAGCACAAAGAAGAAAAGCCCTTACCTTGCTGTTGTCCTGCCTTGCAAGATAACATAAGTATTCCATTGATTTGAGCTGAATTGACTCCAATTGAAAGGATGTTAACGTTAATATTCTGGGGATCAAATTCTTGTCTTCAACTATATGACTGAAGGAGCTCCTTTCCTGACACAAATTACAGAGCTCTACGAGGGCCACCTCTATCTCTTTGCCATCGCCTCCTCCGGACGAAACCACTGTCTCTGCTGCATTTTCTAATCTGAATATGATTCCCCAACCCACTACATAACTTTCAAAATTTGCAGCCAAAGCATTTACATATATGGCATTTATGGTATTTATGAAAACTATAATTTTAAAATTTGAAAGTAACGGCCACAAATCTAAATGCCCTGTATATATGGTGACATGGCATTTATCAAACTATAATGAAAAAATTTATCAAAGCAGTAAGAATTCGCCTGGGAAGAAGCGAAGCCGACAACAAGACTTCAAACTTCCTGTACCTAATCAGTTCAGGATAAATCCATAATTTTTTATTAAAAAATTATGCATTTAAATTTTCTAAGTTAAACATTAGCATTTTTTCAGAAATTTGAAGTCAACCTTCAACTAATTGAAAGTCACCGATGAACTCATCGCTATAGTCCCTCGCCTTATCTTCCTCAAGTGGACTACTAACGTCTATAATGTTGACATATCTTCACTTTGAAAACACGTGAAACTACCACGTAACAATACATTGATACTTCTGGGAATGCCGTTTTACATTCAAATTGCTTCTTTGCACGTTTATTGGGAATAAGTATACGGGAAAATAACTATTATTTTAATATAATCAAGTAATAAAGTAATAGTATTAAAACAATGATAATCATAGTTTTAAAAAAAAATTCCACTTGGAAACAGGTATCAAACATTCTCAATTGGTATTGGTAATTAGTATTTTTGAGAGATCTAAACATCAAGAAAAAAATGTTTCAAAAATAGAGAGATTTTAAATTAAAAATTATATTTTATAATGTTTTGCATTAAATAAATATCAATTTTGGAAGTTGTTAAATTAAATGTAAATATTTTAATTCTATTATCACAAACACAATTTATTACAAATATTATTATATTTATTCAAAAATATCATTATAAAACAAAGATTAAACTATTAAACTACATGGAAATAAATATAAAACTTAGCAATACTCAATTTATAATTGTGAATATGAAATCTTTTTAATGCATGTATGTTTTAATTGGGACTATATCCATGACTTCATGGCTAACTTGATATTAGTTTAGGGTTGACTGAAAATTTCTAAATTATGTTTAACTTAGGAAATTTTGTATCGGAGCATAAAAAAATGTATATTTGTTACAATTTAATTGGCTCATAGGTTTGAAGTGTTAATGCCAGCTTCACTTCTTCCAATGCTTTAATTAACACTTCTTCCAACTATCATCCTTAACTCAATTACTCACTGTACTTTTCCATGCTATAACTAATCAACCAGTTCCACGTTTCCAAAATCACATGGCTTGATTGTCATCAAACTGATACAAATCTACATGAGGTACAATTTATGGACTCGAGGGTTTCTTGTAATTTGTGATCCGAAGGTGGTTTCCTGCCTCTTTACCGGAAATCGGAGGCTTAAGGGGCGCTCCAACACCTCCTAAAAATATATGTGGAATTCATTAAGTTTTTCAATCTCGGCCACCATGGTTTTTGAGTTCATTTCCTTTGTTAATACAAGTACTTTTGATGCACCAGAGTCTAGCTATCCCATTAATCAGGCTCAGGATTTCTTTTCTCAACATGATGTAATAATGTGATGATTTAGCCTTGCTCTTGTAAAGTTTTATAGTACCTTCCATGCTAAGAGGGATTTTCATGCCTCACAAGGAGGATAGTATTCCCACAAACTGAGTTACACTCAAAAATCAAACATTTAGGGCTCAATTTGTTTCAATTCATCCGGGTCAAACTCCTGAAACTTGTTTTATCTTTCTGCTTAAACGCTCAATAATTATTATTCATTTCATTAATTTTCCAATTTATTAAGGTGCACATTTTTATCAGCGTAACTGTCTACATTTCTTGGATGTATAGGTCCAATGGAAGAGAAAGATTGACATCAAATAGATTCTTCGGAGGTGGAAGCTTTGGCTTTATTCTTTTCTGCAAGTGAATATTGTCTCCCAACATTTTTACATACCATGCCAAATATTAAGGTTCTTATCATCTACAATTACAGTTCAGAGCATGCAATACTTCATTGGCTGCTAGGATTTTCTTCAGTTACCCAGCTCAAGTCTGTCTTACTTAAGAAGTTGATTATGCCTCCTTTTTACGAGTACCGTAGATCCTGAGAGTGCCCTGAAAAGTTGTCTTATGTCTGTGTGAAGGCTTGGGAAATATGACTCTATTTGATAAGGCACAAACCCTAAAGTTTCCCAACTTGGTAGCAATTAACTTTGATCACGACAACGATTTGGAGGAATTTCCAAGAAGCTTTTGACTTTACCATAGGTTATTTTCCATCAATGTATTCCTAAAGAAATCTAGTATTGATTTTCAACCAAGTTATTTCTTCTTTAAAGAAAACAAATTCCTTTGGTATTGGTTACAGTCAATTTCTTCAATTGTGTGTCTTAATTTCAATGATTTCTACTAATTATTTCGGCCCTATGACGAAATTTAGGATTATATTGATTTCCAGACATGAGGTTGTTGTTATCATTACTTAAGAAATGGTGCAAATAGCTAGATTTCTTCGGCTCGGAAGAAAACATTTTTGTTAATATTTAAGAAGCTAATTTCCCGAGAAGAATATTATTCGAAATGGCTTAAAAAGCTAGTTTTCTTTTAAGAATATTAATATTATTAGCGGGAATAATTTTTTTAAAACTGTAAATTGGTTTGGTTTGGTTTAGATGATTGAGAGGGATGAATTTTCTTTAATTTGGGTTTTATTTCAATAATGACACATTGACAAAGTGTATTTTCGTTAATGACATATTGACAAAGTTTCAAGCTGTTACAAAATACTTTGATCCTAAAGAAGTCACAAAGTTTCAATGTGACTTCTTTAGAATCAAAGTATTTTATAACACATTGAAGCTTTGTGTTATAAAATACTTTGATTCTAAAGAACTCTATCAAACTGGGTATCATTCTAAAGAAGTCTATCAAACTGGGTATCATCTTTGAAATGACCATTTTTAACCCAATTAAAATTCTATAGTCGGATGATAGAGGAGACAAAGCTAATCTTTAACTTTGTTAGTGGACATGTTACAAAATACTTTCATTCTAAAGAAGTCTATCTATCTATCTGGGTATCATCTTTAAAATGGACATATTTAACCCAATTGGAATTGTAGAGTCGAATGATAGAGCGTGATAAAGTCAATTTGGAATGTAGAGTCAGATGATAGAGGAGACAAAGTCAATCCTTAACTTTGTTACTGGACCTGTCCAAAATACTTTGATTCTAAATACTTTGATTCTAAAGAAGTCTATCTAAGTGGGTATCATCTTTAAAATGACCATCTTTAACCCAAATAGTCCAAAATACTTTGATTCTAAAGAGGTCTATCTAACTGGGCATCATCTTTGAAATGGCCATCTTTAACCTAGTTGGAATTGTAGAGTCATATGATAGAGGAGACAAAGTCAATCTTTAAGTTTGTTCCTGGACTTGTTACAAATTACTTTGATTCTAAAGAAGTCTATCTAACTGTGTATCATCCTTAAAATGGCCATCTTTAACCCAATTGTAATTGTAGACTCAAATGATAGAGGAGACAAAGTCAATATTTAACTTTTTTCCTAGACTTGTTACAAAGTACATTGATTCTAAATAAGTTTATCTAACTGTGTATCATCTTTAAAACGGTATCATCTTTGAAATGGCCATCTTTAACCCAGTTTTAATTGTAGAGTCAGATGATAGAGGAGAAAGTCGATCTTTAACTTTGTTATTGGACCTTGATAATCCAATCGAGTTGAGTTTAGGTCCTTGAAATTGAAAAAAATAGGTGAAAGAGATAATATCTATTTTCTTAGACCTCGAAAACAAACATTCTTTTGTTCTTAGCTATAGATGTGATCTCCATCCATAGAATTTTATCTGTCCCCATAAATTTGGGTTTGTCATTCCTCAAGAAGCGTAAATTGTCGTGTCTACTGGCTTAGCTCAAAAATGGTAAATCTCTTCCGTTCATTTAAATATTATCTTTTGCAGTCCAGAACGGTAAATATTGCCGATCTACGATAGGATTAATTTCCTTAAGCTCATAAATGATCATGTTTGTTGAAATAAATCGTTTTCTTTTGTTCAGAGATGTTAAATGTTGTGTTTCCTCTATGGATTGTAATGCTATTTAAGAAATGTTAAAGTGTCTCTCTTGCATATGCATTTCTATATTTATCCTACGAGGCTGTGGAAATTATTCGTCTGTTGTTTTCCTTCAGCTCGGCAATGTATTTCCAAAAGTTACCTGATGACTTTGGGAGGTTAAGGTCACTTAGATTGTTGTGATTGTCTACATCTCCAAGCTTGTCAATGCTTCCTCCTTCCATTTGCAGACTTCAACAACTAAAATTTTGATATTTCACTTCATGCATGTCTTTGCATGGCCTTCCGATGGAATTTGATCAACTACCAAAGTTAAAGATGTTGGACATGAATGAGTGCTTTGGATTGAAGATGTTGCCTAAAGAATTAGCCAAACTAAGGTCTTTAAACGTGTAATCTATGATGAGCACACAGAACAACAGTGGTTGGCTATCAAATCCTCTACCATGCCTAATCTCAAGGTGGATGTGGTCGAAGAACGCTTTAATTTTGATTGGCTTGATGATTGAAAAAAGTTCATGAGACATTCTCTTGCCCTCTGTAATACCTTCAATCCAAGACCCTATAAAAGCAGGAATTATGTACAAATTCATGCACTAATAGATAATAGATGCCCATTTTCCCACACCCTTATCAGGATTTCAGAGTTTTCAAGAAGACACTACTAATTTTTGTTCGATGAACTAAATATTTGAAGTTCTAATGCCCCCAATACAAATACAATGGAATTCGGCGAAGTCAAGCACCTTTTATAGACTTTTATACAGAATTGATAAGCAATTGAATTTGGGTCATATCCGAGAAGAAAGAACTTGGAGCATTCAAATAGTTTGGAAAAGAAAGGGTCTTTCAAGGCTTCTCATCCCAACACTATGTTGACAATGTCATCAAGTGAAAAAGAAGACGTGGACACCATTCTCATCGAGTGCAGGAAACTGAGTCAAAGATGCTCACTGTAATAATTAATTACAGGACATACCATAATGAATATGTAAGCATGGGAGAACAGGTAAAAGACCCCATTAGGAACAGACCCCAAAATGCCACTGAGAATTTGCAAAATCATGGCGATGAAGAGGATTTGGAATGCAAGGTTGAATTATTTGAAGGGTTGTTGGAGCCCTCCAATGCCAGACTGGATCCCTCTTATGTTGGCATGCGTCGGTTACTGCTTTACAAAAAGGCCTTCTCTTGCCGCAATCAACGTCGGGTACTCTCAAACAACCTCTCATTTTCAAAGATTACATACCTTACAAGTTAATGGCTTTCGATCCGTTCAGCTATGGGATTTGTGTGCCTATTATAAGAGAATTATTGCTACACGTATACTATATGTATGCCTATGTAATAACAATAAAAATATCCATCAACACTTTGGCTCCAGGCGGCATCCAGGCCCTGTTTATTTATCCTTACGCAATGAAGTAGCCTCGTATCTACAAAAAGTTGTCTTAAAGGATTCGACCCATTGGCTTGGAGGTGGAATCATCTTTCTACTACATTAATCCACTACAATTGTGGAATTAGAAACATCTGCATCTATAGAATTCCTGAGCTAAAGTCTTGTTGGTTAATCTCATGCAAAATGGCATCGAATGCATAAAAAATCAAAATCCCACCACGAAAAACAACACATTTTATGAATTACCTAGTCCTAGCGATGCAATCATTGTCAGACTCGACATAACAACTCAACCCGCGTGCAAGAAAACTTTGAATAAAATCCTCGGTCGATAGACAAGGAAATGGAGATATATGCTTACGAAGAGTAAGAAATCTAGTCACTTCTTTTATTTCATGAAAGGTGTAGAGAGGGACTAAGAGAGATTTGGACTCTACACGAAGCATAGAGATTTCATTATCCAGACAGATTCAACAACAATTCTACACTATGCAAGCTACACTCTCACTTATAAAATCACATACCAAGGCCTCAAGGCTCAAATCAATAGGATTCTATAAAAAGCGACTTTATCGATGGTATAGATGTTACTAGTCATGATGGTTTGCATATCGAGCTGGATTTTGTGAAAATAACTTTCCTATAATTAACATGTGCAGGCGCTCTTTTCGATCTCATTAAGGGTACAATGGACCAAAATGTGGCTGTAATTACTTGAGGGTAACTCATTCACATGCTTTACTGGAAGGAGATATCAAATGGTACCGCATCCTTCAGTGCTTTCAAATAATAACGATGAGATTGGGCAACCAAAGAATGTATTTAAGTTATGGAATGATATAGAGAAGCAACATTTTAGTGACGATTCTAGTATTCATTACTATGTCAAATGGGTTCCTTCTGAATGGAAAACCTAAAGTATCTTGCATAAATTATTTGGAGAGAGTAGAGCCATGTGCAAGATATTTTTAATAAGGCTCACAATTATCACTGGTGTTAATGAACTTCAGTTAGATGTCAACATTACCGGTAGATGGTAATTGCCATTGACGGAATAATATTACCTATTGTTGATTTAATCTTGGCTAGTAGTTATGTCTCAATGAGTCTTGGAGACTTAGTTAGATGAATATTTAGCCAGATACAGGATGGATGTTGGCGAAAGAAAGTCAAGGACTAGGAAGTTAAAGAATGAATAATAAGCTTCCCCTCGAAGATAAGAACTTAAGTTTGTAATTTTGATTAGAGCAGTAACCGATGGAAATTAGGATCGATTTATTCATTCTTAAACTATAAAATTGATGCACAAAATAATGATGTTCTAATCTTGTCCCTCATTAATTGTAATCATTCACATAAAACTGAATTGTTTCCATTAATCTACCAACCGTATCAAGATTTTAACTACAAATTTATGAATAGTCTTACTAGACTCTTTATGAATAGTCTTATGCATTGTCGTCTTTTGAGTGATAATATCAATGGAGATTTTGTATCTTGCTCCTGCCATTGAAAAGAGAGTTTTTCCTCCTTACAATGCACAAAGTCCTTTTCTTTTATAGGTCTTTTGTGGTATTGGTATTACATTTATTTTGTTACTTAAAAAAATGTTCCCTGAGATTTGGATTCTGAATTAAATCATCATATTTTCCCTGAAATTTTGATTCTGAATTTAATCAATGATGAGTCACCTGCAGGAAGGCAATTTAGCATTCTAATGCCTTGGAAATCTTTTGAAGAAGGTTTCCTTTAAGGCTCGTTTGACAAATCTTCAAAGTTTGCTCTTCCGATATTTTTGTAACAAAAAGGCTAAAGCAATTCGAGACAAAGATTCCAAAAGATATAAGAGATTTGTCTTGGATGCAGCGCAATAAGCCATTAAGACCACATAGTTATGTAAATTGTTATGTTCAGGCACATTACTTACTCAACTGTACTCAACAGTTGATAATAGTGAGTATTTCCCAACTAACTCGGTAGGGATTGTGTTGCCATGCAACCCTTGTCACTTTAGTTTCTAGTTTTTTGATGTAAATAGTAACATGATACTTTGTTAATGCACGACTTTTAAAGGAAAGTTCTTGATTTTGATGGCATAATTTCTAAACAATTAATTTTAAATTTATAAAATTTTCTCAATTTTTTTTACCAATGAAAAGTATAAAAAAAAAATCTACTTTTTTTAAGAATTGCAAATATTTTTTAGAACTTTTTTTACCACTAAATAGTTCCACCTCTAAAAAGTGGATATAGGTATAAATTTATATTTTATCAATTTAGTTTTAAAATGTAAATCGGAATATGATACTTTGTCAATGCACTACTTTTAAAGGAGAGTTAGTGCTTTTGATTATGCATACTTTGAAATAATGAATATAAAATTATAAAAAATTCTCAAAACTTTTAGAGCCAAAAATTATAAAAATAAAAGGAAATAGTAATTAAGAGTGGCAAATATTTTCTCAAAGTTTTTACCACTAAACACTAAATAGTTTCTGTCTCTAGTTAATATGGATATACATTTATACTCTGACCACCAGTTTCTGTTGTTGGATGTAAATTGGAATATGATACTTTGTCAATGCACTATTTTTAAAGGAGAGTTAGTGATTTTGATGGTATACCTTGAAATAATTAATCTAAAGTTAATCACCATTGTTGTTGTTTGATGATACATCCATGATCTTGATATGGTTGGTAGCAATAAATGGCATTTATAGTGATAGCTAGTGAGGTGTCTTATGTGGTATCAATATGATGTTGGCATATGCATGTCTCTACTCATAAATGGACCATTTTAGTCTTGTTTAACACCATACCTTCAACAAGCGGAAAAGATTGAGACTCGCGCACATTGTTTGGGTCGCGTGGGTGATGGGGAAATAGAAATTGTACTTCATTGCATGACGAAGGATAATGTGTTTTAAGCCCACACCTATTCTCAAAATGCATATTTTAGTTATTAAGTTAGGGAAAAGGATGCACCTCTTGGAGATATACATCAAATTATGGTGTATTATTATAACATATATTTAGGAGGAGATAGTTAGAATGGATAGGTCATAATGGTGGGAAGGTCTTTGTCAATCATATGTGGAAGGGAGTCAAGGAAATTGACTTTTTAATCACTCATTGACTTCTATTAGGGTCCCACCCTAATCCCCCTAGTTTGTGGAATAGATTATTGCATAATATAGTGAGGGACATATCTATTAAATAAGTCCCCACAAGATATAAGAGTGTGAAATCAATAAACGTAAGTGGCCTCATTAAACAAGGTCCACTAATTAATTGTTGAGGCTTCATTAATGGAGGTCCACTAGATGGTTAGGGTTTTGGTCAATTAGAAACTATATATTGTAGTAGAAGGTGTTGTCACTTTCCAAGTGACTAGCCATTTTTATTTGTATCTCACTCATGTTCAAGGTTGCCTCCCTCAAGAAGTGCATCCACCTTGAATATCACAACATTTGCTTACCCGTTGGACACTCTTGTAACTCTAATAGTACTCCTTGAGTAGTACCATACTGCATAAACCCAGATATGGAAATTTCCTCTCCATGTCCCTTTAGGCATCTCATAAGCCCCCGACAAAACTCAATATATCCTTACATAATCCTATTGGTCTTGCTATTTTATAGAAAATAATAACAACACTTAAAACAATCACTGCTGTATAGTAGTGAATCACATAGTACAACTAACGAGGACAGGTTGTACCATTAGTTGGTGTCATGCAAGATTTGGTTGAGCCTACGTTGGAAACCCTTGGTATATTATAAAGATATAGAACCCGACACTCCTTTTTTACTTAGGATCATGAAAACCCTAGCCTATTACTAAAAAATATATTCAAGTAACAATTCAACTCAAATTCCTACAGAATTTGCAATCTTAGGAATTTGGGGATTTTATTGATGCAGTAATTATTAATAGGGATTAATACTCCCTTTGATTAAGAAAATTATTTAGGGAATATCAACACCATGGAAGAAGACCTATCTCAAAATAATCATTGCATGGCATTGATCATTATGGTATCACTCTGCAATAAACATTTTTGTGTGTGAACCCTCTTAGACCATTACTTGTGACCCCTCTCCACATATTCATCAAGGGACATTGATTATGATCGAGATGGATCTCAGCGGCCATCCACCTCTTCCAATCACTATTTTGGAGTCTGTGTCTTTGATAAACCATGATATTCACCCTTTTATGGGGAATGAATGGAATGTAATGTCATTTTCATTTGTTAATTACATATATAATTTAATGATTTAGTGTTTTATGTACATTCCTACAACATAGCCTTAATACAACAAATCCCATTAGAAATCAAGCACTTAAGCCGCCAGCTTAGCTAGAGTAGTACTAAAAAGTCCTATGTTTCACATGCCTATGGTGCATTATAATTTATTGATTATCCCGCATGCATCATGGGAATAGTTCTCATCTCACTCTCTCATATATAACTGAGGTCCTTTAAGCACGCAATGGAGTGCGATGTAAAGCTTCCTATAAAATGAAGCTTATCCAACATATCCTTATTTTTAGAGATAACCTACCCCATTTTTTCATTTGTGTTCTACAATGTTTTTCTATCTTATTTTAGAGATAAGCCACCCCATTTTTCCATTTTGTGTTCTACAATGTTTTCTATCTTATTCAAGAATAGAAGTTGGGTTTCACTCCCATTATTTTTAGTGTTCTCTTCTCTATATTTTTGTATATTTCATTGTTCGGTCTTGGTTATATTTCTTCCTTCAAGTCATTCTCAAATTAACTGGATCAGTGGTATCAAAAGTTCTCCTTGTCATTTTCATTTCTTAGAGAAGGTCCCTAATGAGGTCAAGGTATAGAGATTTGGGTCCGAGCTAGTTTCGCTTTTGAGGAAAACCACTCTTGCTAGCCCAAGCGACTTCCCATGGCGTAAGAAAAGAGAGATGGAAAACTTCAGCTAGATCCTTTGAAGACCACTCAATGGTGGCAACCGAGGCATCTCGCTAACAAGCAACCATTTCGCAAGTGCTACACCCTTCAAGGGCCAAGTCAATCTTGATATCCCAAAATTACTTTTTTTAAAAGATACATAACCAAAAAAATGATATAGATATTACAATTTCATTATTATTAAATTTTCTCTCATACTAGGTTCAAATATTGTTTTCTAGTAAATAGAAAGGTTTCATCAAGGGATTAGATTCACATTTTTTTAATTTTTTATATATATTTATGTACACATTTTTTCTATACTCTATTCCTATTGTAATCATATCATTTTAATAACTCATGTTTTATCCTTCACCTTTAACATATTAATATGGATACCTTTACCAAATACCAAACAGTTTGTTAAATAAATGAAAATTGTTTTTTTTTAAGTGTATCATCACTTAAATCAAGTACCATATCATTACAAATTATGGAATCAATTTAATTTTCAATGTATAGGGAAAATGAATGTACCAAATCAATTTTTATTGTATAATTATTGATATATTAATATTTTAAATAAAAATGAAGTTGATTTTTTTTTTCAAGCGAAAAAAACAGTTCCACTATTATTCTATTAGAATCAAATGAAACTTTTTGTTACAGATGGATCTAGAAACTATCGATAAAAAAATATATGTAGTCTTTCCTTCCTTCCACGTTATACAAAAAAATTCAAACTAGTGACATATAGAGGATTTGTCATATAATTGTATCTGAATAGTTACACAGTAGAAAATATAAAAATTTCATGTGTTTACAACAGCTTCTTCAACAATTTCTTCATAAAAAGCCATCCCGGGCTGTCTTTGAGTGCCATCTTTGAGAAACCGTCTTCAACTTTGTTGAATTTTGTTTAAACTTTTGATCTTGTCTTTCCAGACGTTGACATAAATTAGATTCAAATTGGATTTGGAATTTATCCAATCTATAGTGACCTTGGAGTCTCCTGCAACCATCAATTTTTTATAGAAGAATAGGAAGAGAGTAGTAGGAGTCCCCAAAGACCCACGAGCTCTTCCTTCA
>SNQJ01S0001684.1:0-15482 GCA_010110895.2 Picea sitchensis
AAACATGTTGCCTTATAGATTTTCATCCATTCACAAAGTTACAGGGGATGCACTTGATTTTTCAATTGCCAATATGGAGGAAGAAAATGCTCAGTTGAAAGAGAAAATTAAGGAATTGGAAGAAACTCTCATGCCTCCATCTATTTTGGCTTCCCTCGTTGCCATGATTTGGTCCGAGAAATTTTTTCAAGAAACCCCAGAGTCAAGTGCTAGAGTGAAAGGAATTTCAAGCTCGATTATTGCCACTCGACATTTTTTCGAGGAAAATATAAAGAAAATAATGTATTTGATTTTTTATTTATGGGATTTCTCAGAGGACAAAATATTTGCCTCTATAGGCCTCATAATTCAAAACACCAGAGAATACTTGAATACAGATCTAAAAAATGATGAAGGTTTGTATACAGATGGAGTTGTAATGTTTGCAGTAAAGGTTTCAACAATGACAGAGCATATGAGAAAGCAAGAATATTTACCTTCCCCGAGCTGCATTGAGAAACTCAATGCTTGCTGGATTGAAAGAATCAATGTATTGAAGGGACTGTCAACTCAATTGATTGATTTTTCAAGAAGGAAGACAAAAGCATATTCAACAATTCTTAATTTAGATATCATTGGTACCACTATTGAAGTATCGAACCCTAAGTTTATCTCTAATTCAATGCTCATGATTCGATAGCAATTTGAAGAGCAAATTGAAGAATTAAAAAAGGCATTAGCTGAAAAGTTTGATACCGTGATTGAGTTCACACTTGATGATATTGAAGGATGCCTTGTTGTGTATACCAATAGAAATGAATATATTGAGAAAACTTTGCAAAAATTGATCATAGAGGAATCGAAAATGAGTTGTTTAATATTAAAGTAAAATAATAAGTGATCGTTGCTCCATTCAGGAATTATATTCAAGAATGTTTAAACAAATCAATTGCCAAGATTTTCGAAATACTAGCAGAAACAGTTACAATTGGCAATATAACTCCAACAAGCAAGGGTACAAAAGAAACAACAAAAATATAATGAAGGAGATATTCCATCATAGTAAGTCCATGTTGACCACATATTTCTTCCCTTATCAGTTTTCATCCAGTTATTATTCTTGTTTAACTAGCAAAGTATAACTGAATCCCGATAAATTTCATCTCTGTCTTCTTTCCATATTTTGTTGTTCGAGATCCTCCCATGTTCCTCTTTATACTTTGTACTTTATTATACATGTTTTCTTTATGGTCCATGGGATCCCCAATCCCAGTCCATTGGACAAACGCCTTTATTTTAATGCATTGTAACATACATTATTATTTTTTAGAAATCTCAGAGAACTCATTTGGGATCAATTTTGATTGTATTTTATAACTCTGATTTTTTAGTATAAAGTATTTGAAATTGATCTATCATAATCTTATTTTGAGCTCCATAAGTATTACTCCTTAAAATTTCTCTCTTGTGAACTATTAGTGTCCTATAAATAAGTTGTTAGAGTCTGAGTTAAATATGTCGGATAGGGTAAAGTCATGCCTTGGTCTCATAAATACCATGACATTTTTCTCTTAAGTGAAAGTCATGTCATGAGTCAATGGGTTTGTGATTAATAAATTTGTTTATATAAGGTCATAACATAAAGTGTGAGTCATGAGTCATATGGTCTTGATATCAAGAATATGGGTTGTCATATCAACTAAGGGTCATAATGAAAGATCGTGTGGCCAATACAAATCAGTTAGAATCATTCCTCTCATGGTTCATAAAATATAATAATCTCAAATACATTGGATGAAAGTGGCATCATCAAACAATTGGAGCGTTGCACAAGTTGTTGCACAATTTCCTAGTGCTACGCAAATCTAGTGAAGAAGTACAACAAGTCAATCATTTTTTCAAATGGTGGTTTAAGTTTATTTTTTCTTTCAATTTTCCTCATTCTACCTACAATAAAGCTCCAAATTGCCATCTTTCCTCTTTGCAAATCACAAACCCTTGATTTAGTTTGTTGCACACGGGCTGCATGGGACTCTGTTCACAGTGTTGTGCACCATCACCTCCTTTACTCTTACACCCTCCAATTGTTGTTTCGGGCTCCTGGTTGATGTTTGAAAGGAAAATATTTCTTATGAACCAAAAAATAAAACTTTTCCTTAAAATTCGTATCCTTTGCTACATCAAACCTATTTTTTCCCATTGGTTGTGCATCTGCAACTGCTACGTTTTACCCTACACACAATCCTCTTGTTTTTTTTCTCACAGGTAAGCAACACACATCAACATCATGAAAACTCCACAAGGTAGGGGAAGGAATACAAAGGGTGGTGATATTTTTAGATTTGAGCCTCAAGATCTAAGGCTAGTGAATGCATATACAAGAATTAGGGTTTCTTTTGAACAAGTGGGTTGCATCAAATTTTGTGAAAATATCCAAGGGTACAACATGCAGGTGGCTAAGGATTTTTCATTTAGTTTTAATGGCATTGAAGTTAAGGTGGGAAACATACAATTTTAGGTCTTTGAAGACACTATCATTGTTGCAACAGAGATCCCTGCTTGTGGAGAGAAATGGTTCATAGGTATGCAACTGGATCTAGATTGCTATCATGAATTTTTGAAGCCTGAATTTAGAGACATTGATTTTCGAGCCACCATACCCAGAGAACTTCTACTAGAGAATCATAGTAACTTGTTGAGGGTAATTCAAAGGTTTTTTACATGTGAAGAGAGATTCACTAGGGTTTACTAATATCACATCAGGCTCTTAATGCACTTCACTGGTAGGAAACCCTTGAATCTACCCTATTACCTCTTCAGAGGCCTAGGGAAGATGGATGACAGAGTACAAGTAAGGAAATATCAAGGGGAGCCTAGCCTCTTCCATTTTTCATTGATAAAGTTGTTAGTGTTATAAGAACTTATAAATAAGAATAAGGACTGGGAAGCTTTTGTATCATCATCAAAGATAGCAGTTGATTATTTTAGCAACCCACATAGCATGAGAGATACACCTTCATCTGTAGAAAATACCACCACATATGTCCTTGATAGTTCTGTCAAAAAGATGGAAAAGGAAACTGAGGAAACTACAGTAAGTCAAAAAGCTAAAAAGAAATGGAAAAAAATCCAATTTTCCCTAGAAATGGTCACAATTCCTAGAAAACCAGTTTCTAGGTCAACATTTAAAAGGATGCATGCCATGCACACATCATAAGAACTTGATGAATCTCAAGAGGCATTCACAAAAATAGATCTCCCTAGTGACAATTTGCAAATATAGCCTTATCACTGAGATGCAAGAACAGTTAAAGAAATCCCATTTTGTCATAGCACAATTGTGGCATGAGAATAGGGAAACGAAGAAAAAATCCTTGGAACATGCCTCCAAGAAAGATATCTCAGTGACAAGTGAAACATCAATGCCTGTAACTCCAACATGCTCCAGAACAAAAGGTAAAGGGAAGGTAGTGGAGAAAATTCCATAGCTGAAAGAAATACCTAAGCCTAGTGTTCCTTTAACCATATCCTCAACCAGAAAGTTGCAGTCTCAGGGATAAACGCCAGCAAAGAGCCAACCAACAGAAACATAAAAGAAGAGCACTACCTATGATGAGGGTCATCATACTTTCAAAAGACTAAGAAAAAAATTGAGATAAGAAAAATATATGATAATCCAAATGAGGGAGGAGAATAGAAGAGAAAAGATGAAATGTATAGAACTCCTAGATGATTGTGAGCCTTCAATAGACAATGCTATATTCATGGTGAGAAGAAACTTGTCACTACATAAACAATTGAAGAACATATATCAATAAAATTTGACTTTGAGGAAAGAGAACATAACACTCAAACAAAGCTTGCAACAGTTGGAGAGAGACAAGAGGGGGAAGGGAAAGCTTGATTTTCTTTCTAAAGCAGTAGAAATTTGAGCCCCTGGAGCTATTTTTTCCTTTTTTTCAATCAACATCAAGAGAAAACCCTAACCCTAATTATCAAAATGCCCTAAATACTTGAAGATTGCATTCTTGTGCACAATGATTTTTTATCAAGGGAGGATCATTATACATTATCATATAATTTTTGCTGCCTTACCATGTTGTGGAGCTTCTGTTTTAATCATGAGATGTAAATGCAAAATTTATAGTTGTGTATTAGTCATGCTGCACAACTGTAACAATCATATTTTCAAGCAACAAAATGAGGTTTCATTTCCAAGTTTTAAGTGGGAAGCTCAATCAATTGAGTGATGATGAGATAGATACTATGAATGCATAAATATAAGTAGTTTATTATACAGAGGTAATTTGGGCTCATTCATTGTAGTTTCACATATATTAGGGTTTTTAAGTTTTGAGAGGAAAATGATTTTTTGAAGGAGGATGAAGGGGTTCTAGAGCACCCTATTGCCATCATGAAGCTATTATCTCCATAAATTGTCATCATCAATCAACCCAGGTCAGAAAATATAATCAAAGTGAAAAATGAACATCTGCTATGCAACATCGTTGTGTGTCTGCTTTAGGTTGTTGTTGCGCAACAACCTTCCTGTGCAACTGTGACAGAGTGTCATAATCCCTCAAATTCGACAAGAATATCTCAACAAATCTTTCCATATCATCTCCAACAACATATGAAGATAAAAAGCATCTTAATTGACACCTAACATGTATTTGGTTAAATTAATTAGATTGAATCAATTTGGTCAAAGAGAACTCCCTAGTTCTATGGAACCTAGTTGAAACTATTTCTATTTCAATGTAACTTAGTTCTATTTTTGTGCAAATGGTTTAGCTCGTATCACTTGGTCCAAGGGAGAGACATATTGTATTTATTTCATGAAATTGAGTGTGGAAAGGGTTGGAAAGTGTGTAAGGAAGAGACTATTGAATACATTTTGTAAATTTTCTCTGATATTAATTAAATTCGTTGGATCAGAAGTCCGTGAAATTTGAATCCAGAGATACATGTGATTGTGTTATTCTATGCATGTGATCCTATAGTTTTAGTCTTCTAGTTTAAATTCATCTATGTGATATATATTCTTCTTTATGTTAATGTGAACCATATGTATCAAAATTCATTTGTATTTGATGCTCTGTTGCATGTAATTTCAATTGTTTTTCTACTGTAATCACCTTGGGATTCATTCTTGATAGATGCCCTAGAGGGTTTTTTGTTTTCTCTGTAATATTCAATATACAACGATATCTAATTGGCCTAAAGGAGTGCTTTCTATATTTCCTTTGATCAGTCACCTTTGAATTCACCAAGTATCCAGTAAACCTTCATTGATTTATGTTTCAGTGACTCCATTTCCCAATGGACTTTCTGTCCACATTGCCACCAACTCTATGAATTCAATCTTTCCTTAGAGATCTAGCCTTTGAACGAAATTCCAAATCAATCCTTTCAATGATTGATTTGAAGAGAGAGAGCCCTCTCTGGGTTGGAAGGACTAGCTTCCAGCCTCAAGTTGGTTTTGGGTTACCTTTGTGATTTTCTTTCCTTAGCCAAAAGAAATTTACAGAGTGATAACACAAACATACCATCTTATTTTATTTTGAATGTGATTAGAATATTTATTTCTATTATGATGGATGTGAGGATAATTTTATTTTCTGCACTCTTTGATGTTTGATATTCTTGGTCCACTTCTCAAGAATTATCTTTATAAATATATTTTTACTTTTCAACATTTTAATATTTCTTGAGCATTAAAAGATTGGACTATATCATGTGATATGGCCCTATATTACTCTTGATTTGAAATTACAAAGAAAAATCATAATCCAAAGAGGAGTACCACCTCTCTAAAAACGTAGGAGGATTCATATCCTCTTGAGGTTGTCATTTTGTTCCTGACGGATTCAAGCATCAACAGTTTCTAAGCACAAAAAATGAAGTTAACTCCACACCTATACTTATTTCAATTCCAGTGTTGAAAATTTGGTTTCACATGATTTGTAAAATTCGTTTTGAGCCTGCTTTTTCCAAGTGACTCTTTGTTTCTTGTAGATAAAGTTTTGCAAACTATAGCCCATTGCCACCCATAGTGTTTCAATTTGACTTATTTTCTTTCCTTTCAATACCTTGCATCTATGAAAGTGTGATAGTGCTACTGTGATTTTTCCTATCCAACCTTGTGGATTGATTGTCTATCTTGCATGATTACAATAAGTGTTTTTTTAGAACCACTGGAGTTGGAGCAATCACTGGTTCTACCCATATTTTATGTTTTAACCTATGGGTGAGAATGTTTATTCACTCTAGACTGTTTCTATATAATTTGTCTTTTCCATTTCTCTCAAATTATAATCTTTTAGTTTCTTCTTTGACCATTTTGTGCTATGACATGCATTAAGAGTTTCTTCTCATGGCGTTTGTGAACCATTACCCAATATTTTTGTTGCGATTTTGAAATGAGATATGGGATTTCCAAACGAGACAAAAGAGGGCACCAAAAAGTGATGTGATATGTTTCAAACAAGGTTTATTGTCAAACACACAATGATCAATATTAAAGAGGTTTTGGTTACAAATCCTTAAGTGAGTTGGATAGTTCAATATTTCTTGATGCTTGAACAAACATTAATAACACAAGGGGAAAAATCAATTTTGAAGCATTGTGTATTAGAATCTCTGAAGGGAAGGGGATTTCAGTGAAAAATTATTACAACTGATCATCATGAGTAGTTTTTCATTTCTTTTTAAGTTAACTTTTGAAGGTTGGTACACATGACAAGCTGGGAATGCAAATTATTCCCTTAAAATATGTTACATCACATGAACCAAAAATAATTAAAATTGAACTGCTCAAGACTTTAGATCCAAATGATCCTCGTAATAAAAGCTCACATGGACAAATCACTATAGAGTTGACTTATAATGCATTCAAGGAGGATAATATCTTTGTCAAGTATTATTAAAGTGAAAATGAAATTGATACAACTAACGAATTTGATGCTTCAAATCTTTGGTCTAATCCTCAATTTGAAATGTCAGCTCAACACTAAGTTTTTGAGATTGATGGTATAATTTCAAATGAAAATATAGGGAATATTGGAAACGGTTTGTTTGATGGAAAACACCCTTAAATAAAATATTTCAAACAAAGAATATGCAACAAATTTCTATTAATGACTATGGCGACTCCTTGTCATCTACACAAACTTACTTAATCAGACTACAAAGATAGCAGTTGCTCACACTCAAAGAACAACCATCAAATGCACTCTTAACTCAGATCTGGAGCTTGAATTTTCTCTTCATTAACCCGTGTGTGGATAAAAGCATGTGATACTGTTAATATGGGACATTAGGGGATGAGAACTCCCTAATATCAGTATAATAGTGTATCTATGGTGGATAAATTATTCGTAGAAGACAATTTTCCAAACATTGAAAAGTTTGCTCACAGAACAAAGACTCATACAAGGACTCTAGACATATTTCATACATATCACATTTTTTCTCAAGACCATCACTCACATATTTAGATATTTCAACCAAGTTATGTTTACAATCAAATAACTTGTTTACTCCATAAGCTTGCTTTGTTGAAATGTTGTGTAAAGACAAAGTTGTGAAATAGGAAATAAAGAGTGTTTCAACTATAATAGCTACTATGGTTAACAATGTTTGCATTTTAATTATAGCAAGCACCTCCTTTGGATCTCCATCATATGAATCGTTCAACTCCTAGTCTCCTATGTTGGGATAATTATGGTAACCTTAAAATTCCATGTTTAGAGCTTGTTTTACCAATGTATTTAGTAATAGAATTATGACCACATAAAAAAGAATAGAATCGTGTTAACAACAAATTTTAGTGAAACATTGCCATAGTTTAAGAAATGTATAGTAGAGATATGATAGATAGAGGAGATTATTGATGTGTTGAGGTATAATAAATAGTGAAGCAACTTGAAAGAGTACCCAATGAACTAATGTGAAGTACATCCTACCTTTATTTTAATAGGAGGGTTTAGTTATAGTCATGGGTGGGAATGGAGAAATGTTGAAGACTGTTGATTTTCCAAATTTTGTGCATATATCATCTACGTAGAATACCGATTTCAAGGACAAGATTTTTCACTAGAAAAATTCACACATGAATGATACAACTAATATTCCCGGAGATTCTGAGTAGGTTTTAGGATCCGACCTCAGTTATCCATCAATTGAAATTTGAAATTATACCTATAAGAAAACAATATTGTATTCATATCTGTGTGAAATAAGATATAATTACACCTCATCTTTATCACAGATTTGAAACATGGCTATTTTGGAGTGATAATTCCCAAAGCCTCTTAGACTTTGTTACTATTTTGGAACATAAACAAAATATTTGATAACTAGAGTATGCAATTATATTCAAATGGATTTATAATTAGCATTGAAACTTATAATTTCTGCTAGATAGAGTGTTAGAATTTTGTGACCCAATCCAAGTTTCCTCATAGTTATTGTTGATGATCTAAATCAACCACAAAAGATAGATACATATTGCAAATGCTCCATATCTAGAAAAGTATTGAACCTTTATTACAAAGGACCACCAATGATCTATAAATTTTCATGGATATTCCATTGGAATAGTTCTTCACAATAGATCTAATAAATAAAATTGAAATCTACATTATGAAGGTTAAATTCCTTTAGATTCCAAGATATTTAGTTATTGATTTCTGTTTATGCATGAAATAGATGAAATTCGGAAAATAGAGAACAATAAAATACAATCACACACCATCCAAAAAATAACAAAAATATTTTTTCTGGGAAACCCTTATGGGAGAAAACCCATCTAGAAGGTGAGGTTTTTATGCTATCTTTTCTCTGGTATGGAAATAATGCAAGTTCAAAGGAAAAGGCACTCTCTATGGAGTTACCTAAGACATGTGGCATGTTAGGATACTAAAGAACATTCAACCCCTCTATTATGCTCTCTACTTTCTTTCTCCCATTTTTTTTCCCCAGCTAATTGTTATAACCCTAAATTGCTCTACATATGCATACTTGGAATTTGGCCCTCTTACTTGCATTTTTTCCCAAGCCATCACTGACTTTCTCTTCTTAAAAAATCATTTTTTGAAGATGTATGCGACATGCACCAATACTGTCCATGTACATACACTTTCTGCACCACTACAACCTGCATACGTACGAATGTTGCACCACTACAACCCGCGTATACTTGCAAAAGTTGGAAAAAATAAAAAGTTGCAAGGAATTCGTTGAGATTACGGGCTATTGGGTAGTTTCCCAACTAATCCACCGCCTATAGCCCGTCACCCAACCGAATAACCATCCTTTTGTCATATAAAAGGAGGTGTTGGGGTCTCATTCCACATCTAGACATAAGAACAATGAAACTCTACCCATTTCACATCCCCTCCTTTCCCCAAGTATTTGTATCCCTTTTGTGAGAATTGCCTCAGAATTCCCCAATTTTCCTTCCTTCCTCCATCATAAACCCATCATACTTCCCAAGAAGAAGGTTGAGAGGAGAAGCCATACAGAGGTGCACTTGGAGATTGGTGAAGAGGATCCTGGACCAGGTTCATGGAGTAGTATCCATCTTTGGTTGTAAGTGATCATTGTATTATCAATAAAATAAGTACTTTTCTTGTCCCAAAACATGATGTGTCGAATGTTTGCATTTGATTTATGTTTTATTCTAACATCTAACCCTTGATTTATATATGAAATGCATGTTTGTAGTTTTATTTTTATCTGTCTTTGAATGTAGGCCAGCCTTGGGAGGAGGTTTGCAGTCAGCGAAGCCTTTAAGCGCGAGAGGATCGTCACCGAACGTGGAGTAAAGGTACAATTACCTAATCCTTCTCACTTTTCTTTTATTGCATAAGTATGGGGTATGTTTGGGGTAGTTAGAAAAGTAGGATACTTTTAAATGGTTATTGATCTGCCTACATTGTAAACCCTGGTGTAGCCATAGGGGGGTTTTCCCCGCTAGTAGAACTGGCGACCATACTGGGGAAGCCTCTAGGGTTTTAGGGGATTTTTTGGGTGTTTGATTGGTTTTATACCTTTTGAGTTTCTGTTGAGTCTACTAAGTCTTTTAAGGGATTTTGGTCACCTATTGGTGCCATACGGCCAGTTCTCCCTACCCTTCCAGTCTGTCTGTTTCTTTTCTTTTTTCAAGAAGTACAGAGGTGTACGCGACCTGTTGTGGGTCAACACACGTATATACACGCCTTGCTTTATAGACAACTCACATACATACACAAGATGCTTAAGAATCAGTAGCGTACCTGGTTCAAGGGACTATTTTTAAGAAGAGGCAGTCAACCTCTTCCCTGATTGAGGTTTTTTACTTCTCAGGATCTCTTGACAGAGTTCAGTGCCTCTGTTTTAAAGTCAAAGCCTGGGTTAGATGTCAGTTTGCTTGTCCTTTGGAATATTTCTTGTGTTTACTTCGAAAAGGGTTTTAGGCGAGTATTTGAGTGGTTGACCAACCTGTTCGGTGTCTTGAGTGACTCACTGCGATCCGTGGTGGGCCAGAGGTCAGTTTCAGTCTTGTCTTGTATTTTTATTTTTCCCCTTTCGTTTGCTTTAAAGAAAAGAAGAAACATATTTATTTTGAGTTTTTCTTGTTTGAAGCATTTTTCAAATAAATAAATAAAAGTTTTTTCTTTCTTGGTTTGGTAAAGTAGTTGGAGTCATTTATCTTACTTGTTAGGAAAAAGAGTTCATTTTTAAGTTCTTTATTGATTTCTTAGAACATTAAGTAGCTCGTAGTCGAGTGAAATTTCATTTTAGGTCTTCCTTTTAGAGATCTTAAAAAAAAATAGTTATGAAAAAGTTGGTTTAAAGAGTTAGTTGCAAATCTTTATTGTTAACTAGAAGTAATTTTGATTTCAGTTTCATTTATTCCTCCTCTTTTCGTCTCTCATACACATCACTAGTTTCACTGCCATATCCATTGAGTTAAAACAAGCCATTTAAAACGAACACTAATTTAAAATTAATTAGAATTTTATGTTTGTAGGGTCAATCAACTAGTTTAGGGTAGAGCCTTGAATTAGGTTGGAGAGGAAACTCTTCAAGGCTTATAAAAAAACATTGGAGTCAGAGCTAGGGAGTGTAAAAGTCCAATGACGTGAAAGTTATCCAGGACCCCCCTCTAACACAGGGGATAAACACGAGGTCACGTGAGGAAAGGTAGCAGAGATAACCCCTCCAAAGCCGAACCAAATGTAGTGGGGAATGCATATTGAGGATCTGTCGTGGGATACCGTCGTTTGCATTTTCCTACAGATATTTGTGGACCTCGAATCCATTCAAGATCCTCATTTGTCTTCCAGACCACTTTCTTTAGATACCCTCGGTAGTTTTTAGACTTGTTATCCTACTCATTGCGGTCCACCCGACTGTCAACTATACCCTCCTGGTGATTGTTTACGAGATGGAAAATTAGTTGCCTTTATTTTAGGGAATTACACAGGTGACTGTAGGGGTATACCATGGTACCTAGGGCAAATGTCGGGTCACACTTTGTAGAGTATACCTGGACGGTGCTTCCATGTTCGAGTTGCACTTGCACCGGTAAGTTTCTCTAGTGTTGGATGGCGTAACTGTTCTTCCAACTAGATAGTGGTTTGCTTGGTTTATCTTGTAGGAAATTTTCTACTGTGTGCTTAGTTTTAAACGTTAGTTAAAGCCTTACTGTGTCATTGATATTTTCACAAAGTGGAAGATCAAGAGCTTCGTCGGTCACGAAGGATTTAGGGCCTCCCACCGGTTACATTGGAGCCACCACCGCCACCGTTACGACGAAGAATTGACCAACAAGGGTCATTTGAAGTGACTAGGCCACAAGAGACTCTGCCCGAGCCAACTCCAAGAGGAGATTACTCAAATCCGAAGGAACCTATTGTTTCTAACTTTGGAGCGAAATCTCTAGGGCCAGTCAACCCTTTGATCACTGACTTGTCGGTGCCATATTGGTACAAGTTGCCCCTCCAAGGGTAACACATCACGAGCGTCAGATAGTATTGCAAGAAGCTATGGAAGCAAATGTTGCTACTTCGTCAGGGAGTCCTCACACTCCCTCAACGAATGCCACCATAGGGGATGTTTGACCTCCTAACCCACCTTCGTCGGTCCAGACCACAATGGGCTCGACCACCTCTACTTTGGGTAGTGGTATGATACCATCAACAATGACGACCGCTGCCCCGTTCACGCAGAGTGCGACGAGCCCTTTGTTTTCATACAAGATGCCCGACTTTGATATGAACTTCATCCTTACCTACTCCACCCTAAAAACCATGGTTCTGGAGGCAGGGAGCTCAAATTATCCCTTGAAAGGGTTCATGGGGAGCACCTCAGCCTCCTATAATGATATCCCTTGCGGTGGAGGTCATATACCTCCTCCATCCCCCTCGCTCGGCGATGCTTTCCAGCCACCCGTCGAGTCAAACATGAACTACAACTTGTTTGGAGAAGGAAGTATAGGACCTTATTCTTACACCACGTCAGTGGGATCTGTGTCATTCTATTTGTTCGACACATTTGGTAATAATTCTTTTTATTCAGTTGTCGTCTCGACCGGGGGTAACCCTGGTTTTGGACAACAGAATCTTTTGCAGGGTACTATTCCTACATAGGGGGAAAGTACATGAGTTTTCTCCTCACAAGGACTTTGGAATCCTTGGCAAGGATCAGTTCCCTCGTCAGGGATGCCAACTGGGGGAAACCCATTCCATGGTCAATGGAACCCCGGGAAAGGGTCAATACCTATGCCCGTCGGGTCGACAGGGGGAAACCCCTTCCAGAATCTTTGGAACACAACACAGGGAGAAATCCCCGCCCATCCCTTGATGTCCAATTACGGGAATCAATCGATGATGTCCCAAAAAACACAATTTCCATACACTGGTCAAGGCCATGGTGTCTACCAGAACCCTGGTCAACAACCCAACTTTTCCTGGCAACCTGGTGCTAGTCAAATTCCAGGATCCCTTTTTCCTGTACATAGTATCTAGTCCAAAATACCATTTCTGGCAACGTTACACTTTCCCGACTTGTCAAGGTTTCTTAACGACCAAATTTTTCATGATCCGCATTGGCCCCCCATGCTGATTAAGTTTCCCTCGGGTTGCCCTCAGACATTTTGAAATTCGAAGGCAATCCTAGCAAAGACTTGGGTGATCACGTGACAACTTTCCATCTATGGTGCTCGTCAAACTCGCTGCGAGACGACTCTGTACAATTGCGTCTATTTCAACGCACTCTTATCGGGGGTGTCGCGAAATCATACATCGATCTTGACCACTCAAGATACTCTTACTTTAGCGATTAGGCGATGGTTTTTCTGAACCATTTCCAACTACCCATGAGATATGATGTCGAAACTGAATTACTGGCCAACTTTGAGAAGACTAAGGCCGATCATATCTCGGATCACATCCAAGAATGGTGGCGTCAGAAGAGTTTGATTAAGGTACAGGTCCCACCAGATTTCCTGCTGGAGTGGTTCCTGAAGTCTTTGGTACCTCAGTTATCCAAGGACGTTGCGACTTCGGGAGTGTTTTCAGAGGAGGAGGCGATAATGAGAGCACAATAGCTCGAAATGATATACTCTCAGTCTGGCTTACTCTATGATATTTTCCAGATGCTCCATGGTCCATCCTTGACAAGGCTAGACAAAAGTCTGGACCACATGTCAATGGTATAGTTGGAAAACATAAGAAAAATCCACTAATCAGCTGTCAAATCAATTGCAACAATTGTTGATATAGTAGACGTTGGCCAACCAGACCTCCGGTTCGGCTATTCTCCCTACCCAAATGTTGGACGTACACAGTGTGCAATCAAAAAACTGAAAGGCCAACCAACAGCTTGAAGGGAAGAAAAAACAGAGAAACAAGAAGGGTAAGGGGGATAAGAAACCTAACAACAATGTTGTCGGGGGAAACACAGAGAAGAGAAATTCGAAGTACCCATGTAACCTTTGCATGGAGGACCATCCGACTCACCTGTGCCCTCGACTTGCGGAGGCCCAAAAGTTATTGGCACAACAACAACCTCCTGTGTTAACGAACCCATTTCCACATGGGAAAAATATGACTTAATCCTCTTCAAGCGCGGATGGGGGCAGTTAGGGACCCCCTCCATCTTCTAGTAATCCCTCGATCGCAAACATTTATATGATGAAAGGTGACGCTTATATAACGATCAGGGCACACGATTATAGACTGTTAGAATCTGTCGAAAAGGGTAAAGAAGCCACAAACCCACCTCTCCATATTGAGAGGATGATGGAAAAAGCAATGACATGCATCCCGAAATGGGCATTCAAGAAAGCTTCTCATAATCCGAACGCGAGGGCGGCCCATAACTACTATGTGGTGGAGGATTTGTCAAAAACTGTTAAGCCCTAATATTGGCTCATTACCCCTTAATTGGGGTATATTATATTAGTAATGTTATTTTATTTATGTCAGCTTTAGGCCATTAGTTGTAATTATACCTCCTAGTCTCCTATATATACCAAGGAGACATTTTCATTTTGAATCATCTTGTACTTGAACATTTAAGTAGGGTAAAAGGAGTTTTCCCCCTTGAAGAGGCTTATTATCTGAAATTATCTTTTTTTCAAGGCGTTGAGTACTTTTTCTGAGGATTTTCTATGCTATATTGATATTTGGTTCTTAACATATGGCCTCAGAGTTCAAGGTCTTGGGGTTTCGCTGCTACATCTGAGACACCTTGGAATTTTCTCTATAACTTTTTTTCTACAACATTTCAGAAGGAAAGGATTCGAGGATATTTAGTAGACGGATCAAGGTACGTTGGGTTCAAAATTAAGCTCTTGAGGATTTATACTTTCGGAGATACAACCTGTACAAGATAGGGTTCTGGAATCATCCTGAACTGATTCATTGCGGAATTTTCGCTATAATTTTTTTTTTTGTAATGTTTCAAAACCTAAAATATCGAGGCTATTTACAAAAATTAGTAAGGTATCCGTGGTAAAAATTTCAGCTTCTGGGTAACCTTCAATTTGTAGATACACCCTGTGTAAGATAGGGTATCTGACTAGTCCTATTAACTAGTCTCAAGAAGGTGTTCCAGGTAAAACAATAATAACTTCATCCTAGAGTATCAAAATTGTGTAGGACTGGTTTCATTGGATCGTGGACAGTCTGTAGTATTTCTAGTGCGAGTTTCAAAATTTTATATCAATTATTTTGTGCAAGGCACACTATACAAGTGAGATCTCATGGAAAGGCCAAAAATTGGCAAGTTGTGGGGAAGTTACCGTAAATTCCACTTGGCACATCCAATTTTGATCAGACCTATGGCATTGCAGAGAATTAATATCAGAGAAATACATAAAATAAAGTTTCATACCCAGAAGGGCCGAAACTTGGGAGATACAACAAAAGAAATATTGTCTAGCAGAACCACCTCAAAATCAAGGTTCAAAAGTGATACTTGGCCAACATGCCACCCAAAAAGGGAACTTC
>SNQJ01S0001684.1:21599-49423 GCA_010110895.2 Picea sitchensis
TAAGCACTGAAAGTTAGATCATGGAGAGAAACAGTATGTATAAAAATGGAATACCGCAGTTTGATGGACAAAACTATTCATTCCAGAGGAGAAGGATGAAAACATATATACTGGCACAGGGATTTGAGGTTTGACAATCAGTTGTATATGGATACAAAGAACCATCAGTTCCGCCAACAAATGGCAATGGAAAGAAACTCAATCTAAATAATTCAAAAGCCACAAATGCACTTTTGAATGGTCTTTTTGATTCAGTATATATCAAAGTTATACATTGTAGATCTGCTAAATATATTTGGGACAAACTTCAAAATATTTATGGAGGGTATTTAAAAGTCAAAGCACAAAGCTTCAAACTTACAGAGGTCAATTAAAACAACTAAAGATGAAGGAAGATGATAATATTTCATATTACTTCTTACAAGTTGATGAAATAGTGAATGCAATCATAGAATTGGGAGAAGAAGTTGATGATTCTGTAATTATTCAAAAGGTACTAAGATCTCTTCCAATGAGATTTGATCCTAAGATCTCAGCACTAGAAAAAAGAGAAGATCTAGGCTCAATAAGCATGGATGAACTACATGGAATCTTCATAGCCTATGAAATGAAAATTGAAAAAAACAAATCCTGGTATAAAAGAAGAAGCATTCAAAGCATCCAAAAGGTCAAATAAAAAGTGAAAGAAAAAGGAAAAAGAATATAGCAAAAGTAGTGACATCTCAGAAGATGATGAAGAAGTGGCCAACTTTGTCAGAAGATTGAAAAAGGGAACCAACAATAGATATAAAGGTAATCTTCCATTGATTTGTTTTAACTGTGATGATATTGGTCATTTTGCTAAAAAAAGTCCTCACAAGAAAAATAAAAGACATGAAGAGGATGATTTAAACAACAAACAAACATATAAAGGAAAAAGAACCAAAAAGAAAGTCTTCAAAAAATGTTTTTGGACCAAAGAAGACTGCTCCTCATCAGATGAAGATGAAGTCAATGAAAGTGAGACAAAAAGAGTTGTATCATGGAAGAAGCAGTCAAAGAGAAACTGGAAGAAGCAGACAAGATCATTGGAAATTTGAAAGAAAAAGTTGTTACATTGAGAAAAGGCCTTCGATAGAAGAATATGCATAATAGTTCAAAGGTTTTGGATAATATTATCAATAGTCAAAGGCCACATCATGACAAGTCTGGGCTAGGATACAATCATACATAAATAGGCTCAAGCTTCAAAACCACAAACAAAGAAACACAACCAAGAAGCTATGTAGAAACAGTTCAAGGAGACAAGAAGTTTTACAGGGAACATCATAGGGACACTCCTCCACATAGAAGAGTCAGATTTCAAAATAAGTGACAGTTAGAAACAAGCAGGCCTTAGGATGAAGAAGGATTCAGAAGAGTAACTCCTTTCAAAAGATCTTCAACTCCTAGGTATCAAGCTATATTTTTTGGTTTATGTTATGCATGTAATATTTTTGGACATAAGTTGTAAATTGCAGAGCTAATACTAGGAACATAAACAACTTTGAAAGTCATGCACAAAATGGTTATCCAATAAGGCCTATTGAAACACAAAGAAGAAGCTACAACATGTTTGAATTATTGAGCACTAAAGTGGAATGCTACAATTGCAACAACTTTGGACATATGCCCAAAAATTGTAGAATGATAGTCCCTCCTAGAGAATCACAATAGAATAACAACAATCACAGACAAGAACCTTAACAAAGAATATGGATAAGAAAGCAATATTAGTTTAACAATGAAGAATTCACACTTACTCTACACGCTAAACACAAGAAATGTGGTTGGTATGTTGACAGTGGCTTTTAAAAACACATGACAGGTGATGAAGATAGGTTTCTTACATTAATAAAGGAAAGAGATGGATCAGTCTCTTTTGGAAATGATGACTCATCTAGAATCATTGGAAAGGGCACATTTATAATTGGAAACAAGAATACCAAGGCAGAAAATGTTCTACTAGTGGAAGATATGAAACATAATATTCTAAGTGTAAGTCAAATGTGTGACCAAGGTCATAAACTTACGTTCGATTCACATAAGTGTGAGATAAGAAAAGAAGGTTCAAGAAAATTGATTGCAACAACTGCAAGAACTTCAAGCAACATATATGTATTAAGTGAAATTGGAAATGAAAAGTGATGTCTAGGAAAGGAAGACGAAGGTTGGATATGGAACAGAATAATGGGTCACATAAAATTCGATAACCTTGTCAAAGTTAGAAAAAAGGAAGCAGTCAGAGAAATTCCCCAGATCACGAAACCAACCAACACATTATGCAAGAATTGTCAATGAGGAAAGAAAACAAAGACCAGGTTCAGATCTAAGGAATACTCAACAACAAGACCACTAGAAATTGTGCATACTCATCTAGTTGGACCAACTATAACAAAGGGTTTAAAAGGTGAGAAATAATTTATATTAGTTGATGATTATACAAGAATGACTACAATTTGCTTTCTTGGGAATAAGTCAGAAGCATTTGAAAACTTCAAGGTTTACAAGGAAATAGTTGAAAATGAAATGGATTCAAAAATCAAATGTTTGAGATCTGATAATGGATGAGAGTTTAGTTCAAACAAATTTATGGATTTCTGCAACAAGCATGGAATAAAAATGAAATTTTCCATTGCTAGGACACCTCAACATAATGGAGTTGTTGAAAGAAATAATAGGATAGTACATGAAATGGATCGAACAATGTTAATGGATTCTAAATTGGTAGATGTTTTTTGGACACATGAAGTGCATACAACAGTTCACATTCAAAACAGAGTAATGCTAAAAAATAACAGTGACAAAACTCTCTACGAGCTATGGAAAGGAAGACCAGCAAATGTGAAGCACTTCAAAGTGTTCGGAAGCAAATGCTACATCAAAATAGAATATGGAAGAATGGGAAAGTTTGACTCTTGTGTGGAAAAAGGAGTACTTGTAGGTTACTCAAGTACAAGGAAAGCATACAAGTGTTACAATCTAAGCTTGACAAAGTTGTGGAAGGCATCAATGTAATAGTTGATGAAATAGGTGGAAGAAAATTAAAGGAAGAAGAAAAGGAATCAGTGGAACAGGTTTACAAAGAACAAGCAAATGACGAAGAAGTAGTAGAAGGGGAATATAAAGAAGATCAAACAAAAGTAGAAGAGAAAGTTCAACAAGTGCCTCCAAAGACACCTAGAAAACGAGTACAGAAGAGCCATCCTTCAAATCAAATTATTGGAAACAAGGATGTAGGATTTGATACTAGAAGAAGAATTTGTTCACCATAACAATTGCACCTAGAAATCTTATCTACGATTGAACCAAACAATTTTGAAGAGGCTAGCAAGGATGAATTCTGAAAAAAAGGCCATGAATGAAGAATTAGATCAAATGGAGAAGAATGACACTTGGGAATTGGTTCCAAGACCAAGGTATAAGAATGTGATTGGCACAAAGTGGGTTTTCATACATAAATTGAATGAAGATGGACGGGTTACAAGAAACAAAGCTATATTGGTATGTAAAGGATACACACAGGGTGAAGGGATCGAATTTGAAGAGAGGTTTTCCCCAGTTTCCAGAATGGAAGAAATATGATTGATCGTATCTTATGCATGCTCCAACAATATTAAAATGTATCATTTGGATGTGAAATTAGTCTTTTCAAATGGGGAACTTGAAGAAGAAGTCTACATTGAACAACTCGAATGATTTTAGCTTTGAGAGAACAAAGATTATGTGTGTAGGTTGAAGAAGGCTTTGTATGGTCTAAAAAAGGCTCCTAGAGCATGGTAATCTAGACTAGATAGATATATACAACAGGAAAGGTTCAGAAAAGGAAGTGCAGACAACAACCTCTACATCAAGGTAACTCAAGATAGTATTTTATTAATTGAAGTTTATGTTGATGATATTATTTTTGGAAGTGACGATGACATGTTAAGCCAGAAATTTGCAAAGGATATGCAGAATGAATTTGAAATTTCATTACTTGGATAAATATCCTTCTTTTTGGGTCTTTAGATATGTCAAAGAAACCAAGGAAGTTTTATTTCTCAAACTAAGTATGTAAGAGAAATGTTAAAGAGGTTCGGAATGGAAGATTGCAAACCAGTTAACACTCCTATGAAAACTAGTTGCAAGTTGAGAAAATATGATGATTCAAAGTCTATAGACCGAAGACTGTACAGGTCAATGATTGGAAGCTTACTATATGTGACAACATCCAAACCAGATGTAATGCAGGCAGTTAGACAGGTGGCACAATTTCAAGAAGCACTGAAGGAATCACATGTTTTAGTAGTGAAGAGGATTTTTGAATATCTCAAGGGCACAGAAGAGTTTGGATTATGGTATCCAAAAGGAAAGGATCTATCACTTATTGCCTACATAGATGCAGATTGGACATGTTTCATTGATGACCGACGAAGCATGAGTGGAGCGAAATTCTACTTGGGTGAGTGCTTGGTATCTTGCATAAGAAAGAAATAATCATTAGTATCATTGTCTACAGTTGAAGCATAGTATATTGTAGCAGCAACATGTTGTACATAGGTTTTATGAATGAAATATACTTTGACAGATATAAAGGTTGAGTATGATGAGCCCATTCCTATATATTGTGATAATACAAGCGCTATCAATATCTCAAAGAATCCATTGATGCACTCCAAGAAGAAGCAAATTCCAATAAAGTATCACTTTCTACGAGAACAGGTTGCAGAGAAGAACATAAGATTTGAATATGTGGGGATAAAGGAACAAGTTGCAGATATCTTCACAAAACCGCTTCCAAGGGAAACCTTTGAGTATCTTCACTAGAGACTCATAGTAATTTCTACTCCCAAATGAATTCTTTTGAATTCTTATCTTATATGTCTTAGATTTACACAAGGAAGCACCATACATGAGGACTCACCATAAAGTTTAGGTTGGGGAAACAACTTCAGGAAGAGTTCAGTCATGGGGAGCAACCCCAAGGATAGTTCAGTCATGGGGAGCATCCTGGACAAAAATTTACCTTTTCCATTGATTTCAAAGGGGGAGAGATTCACTAGATGTACTTCAAATACTTAGATGATTGAAAAGAGATCACATAGGCATGTTTCCAGGGGGAGCAATGGTCACAGGGGGAGCATAAGCGATATGACTTCAAAGTTGCATTATAGTGTTGCAATCAATGCCAAAGGGGGAGATTGTTGATTAATTGGGTTGGTTATCATTGATGTCAACCCTTGAAGGAATTCTGGTTGAAAAATTCGGTATCCCCAACAATATGGTTAAGGGAATTTAGTTTGATTGATGTATAATGGCATGAATTTTAATATATTTGCAGGTAAGACTATTCTAGATAGATAGTACATGTCATTTCATTTTCGATGATCTGTGGAATTCCACATAGCTCCTCACGGTTAGAGAGTTATTTCCTTGTGAAGTTGGAGAACCCTCATGAGTTATATAGAAGGTCATAAAAGTCAAAATTATTCTAGAAGCTCCTAGAATAAGTTCACTAGTCAAGTGAATAAAACTAGGAGCTAATCATGGTTTAAGTTGTTGTAATAAGAAAATATTTAAAAATAAATTAGTTGCAACTAGAAGTGGAGAATTTACTATTTGTAGCAAAGTTGGTTAGAAGTAGACAAGTGGTTAGAAGTGGTTTACCCTAAAAGAAGGAAACTGGGTTAAGTTGGTTAGTAGGTAACCCCTTGAGGAAGCTACATGGAAGTATAAATAAGAGAGAAAGGCTCTCCTATTAGCACATTTTGAGCACATTGAATATCTGTTATTGTGTAAGGTTTATTACAGGTACTCATTGATATATCTGAAGTTGCACAAGTCTGAGGTAGCACGAAGGGTTGACGGCGAAAGTTTTGGAATTATAGAAAATACTGGGGAAAAAACCCTAGTTTTTGAGGTGTACGTGGGATGTAGTGGAGCAGGGCACGTATGTATGTGGGATAGTCGTATATTAGATTGTGTACATGAAAGAAAATCCCTAGAAACTTGAGAATATGAAGATGTTGTATTTCTAGAGTCTAAAAGAAAGTTCCCAGGAAAGTCTACAGTGATCAAGTACATCAAATCTATCTATTCGTTCAAAAGGTATGTATTATTTCTATGAGTAGTTGGATTTTGTTGTATACATGAGAAATGGTTATGGAGGTTTGAAGTTTTTCCCTAGAGAGATTAGTGGTTACATGGGACCTTCTGTATAATTCAGATCTACAAAACTATAGTGCTGGTATAATCAATATTTATCATTGATATATCTTGTTAGTGTTGAGGCACATCTTGTATTTCTTGGCATATGGTTAAGGGTTCTTGTGAACATGGTTGAGAGATTTTATTTGTGAAGTTGTTGATGTATTGAGAGATTGAATATTAGAAAGGTTTTAATGTCTAGTTCATGTGAGGGTTATTATACTTGTTCATGATTACACACACTTATATGGCACATGACTAGAGAGAGATATAGTTTCTTTGAGTAAAGGATATGTATGAGTATGTATGCACAAGGTACAGTTATAGTCTAGACACAGTGGCAGGTTGTACGTTGATTTGAAAGAGGCTATAGAGGGTCAGAATTTTTCAGAAGAGAGAAAAAACTAGTTTTCAGAAGGCATATGCAGGATTCATAACATATAGGTAGTGTACATACGCGGGTTGTAGTATAGATAGGGCAAGTACATACACATGTTGCAGAAAAGGAAGGTTGTGTATCTGTGGTTTTTGGTTGGTACAGGCTCATTTCATGTACAGGTTGATTACAGGACAGTGGTACAAGTTGGCTACAGTTCAGTGGTACATGTTGATATAAATTTACAGTGGTATATCTCATAATGATAGTGTGGAAGTGGTTTCTTCATTTCACACTTATATTTTAGGGCTGCAGGACGAGGCAAGGATAGGTGGTTGTAGTCGAATTTCGATTGTAATCGGAGAACATAGGGGGTTGTAGCCTCTTTTTCTTTATAGCCATAGAATTGGGGAGTTGTAGGTTCCCTCAGGTTGTATCCTGAAAATATAGGGGGTTGGAGCCTACTTCCATTTGCATCTGGAGAACAAGGAAGTTGGTGCTTCCAATAAATGTAATTCTTAAATACATATAAGAAAAAACATTATGTTGTTTTCTCCCGCATTGGGATTCCATGTAAAAATACTGGTTTATTGTGTATGTGTATGATTGTTCATTTTTTCTTGGTTTATTTACTCTTCTCTTATTGGATGATAATGCTATATTGATCACAAAGATAAATAACACTTGCATATTGTGGTTAAAAAAGATTAAATTTCTCTATTACTGATTCACCCCCCACTCAGTAATCCAACATTGTGCACGGATACATTTTCAAAATTTATAATGTTAATTTATATTTCTTTTAAACTATGAAATTTATTATATCCTTGAGCTTACAAGGCCTTCCATTACTGCTAGTGTTGAGGAGGCATAGTTACCCTTCAACAGTAAATGGGTACTCCCCTATACATCATCCCAATTAGACTATGCACCATTTTGTTTAGGAGACCCATCCCATTTTTGACCCAACTGTTATTAATAGGTTTGAAGGGAGATTAGATGGTTATGAATGCTATGGGAATGCAAATGAAAACTAACTAAGTGCAGAAAAAAATCTAATCTACATTATCCTATCTATGAGTGACTATAGTAACCAAAAGAGTAGCTATAAATGAAACTAATCCCTACAAATAACTTCTTTCAGATAGTTGTTGAGAATCAACAAGGTTAGACATAACATACATGCAAATAAAATAACCATATTAGTCTAAATCATGAAATTGCATACATAAGCAACTCATCATCTCAGGACAACAAATAAGAAAGAATAAGAAAATATGCAATAACATTTTGATTTACATAAGAATAGTCTATAGGAAAAAAGGCATCTTACAACACCTATAATGTAGCATCCCTATCAAAAAACTAGGTTGTGCCAACATCCCTAGTAACAAACTTGGCTATGCCAACCAAAAATGGGAACTTTGATACCAAATTAAAACACAAAAATACTTTGCAAATACATTGATTCCTATAGAATAATAAAAGAAATACACTTGCAGCATACACAGTAAAACCCATAAAAATAAATGCATAAATTATAATGCAACACATAATTTAACACAGAATTGACACTTATATTTGATAAAAATATCATCAACTACATCCAGACCTTCCATGTTCCTCCCATCCTTAGACCACATTGTTCATAACTCTCAGCAGTGGGTAACCCTCGAGATTGGGCTAAACTCCACCCAGGTAAAGGAAATCCTAACCAGGCTAAAGTATCTCAGATAACAGGAAAACTCAGTCACAGGTGCCAACTTGAACTAACATACTATAGTCTCTCATTCCCCACATTCCTTTCCCACCCCAGGAAGTGTGTCCCTTCTCTAATCAATAGTCCCTCAACTGCCCCACTTTCTTTATGGGGGTTCATCAATAGGCCAGATAGGAAGTCTCAGATCCTTGTAGTTGTAGTTTGGCATCTTTGAGAAATCAATTCCCAACAATTCTCTCACCTAAAGAGAATTTCTCATAGGCCTGACAACCCGCCTCTTCAATATCCCACGGGCCTGACAACCTGCCTCTTCAATATCCCCATGGGCCTGACAACCAACTTCTTCAGTCTGTCTCCTAAGCTAACCAATGTATAGGTATAGGTACATCAGGGTACGAATGACCATTGAGTGAGTGAGTGAGTGAAGGAATGATGAGGGAATGATGGAAAATGAACTAAGTCCAAACTATATGAATGTGCGTTCCCAACTTAACACTTGTCATGTTGAGAACTACCTTGGGCCCACTTGTCCCCATCCTTAGAACTTCGGATAAAATAATTATCCATACTTTATACTTTAAGGAATATTAATATAATATTCCTTTTGGCTTAATCTCCCTGTCTTATCTCTTTATCCTTAAATTTTAGCCCCCTTTCCCTATATAGTGGATTTTATCCCCCCATACTCTTTTACATGGTTGGTATTCCGTAGCGATGTGTTTTTCAATAATATTTGCGTGTGATTTACATTTATAATAAAAATATATTTTCCTTTTTGTATCCAGGCTCATGAGCCTCAAAAAGATAAACATATACACAAAGGCTCTTTGGCCTCAAGATCATGTACTCAATTTGATGTGCACAGTATCCTAGGATGTGCACATTTATTCTTTTAATGTGCAACATATATGCACACTATATTATGGAATGCGCATATTCCAAGACTTGATACAAACAACTCATTGGATATATATATATATATATATATATATACAGTTGGGGTTCAACCTAGGGGTATTACATTCCCCTCCCCCTTATTCATGCACTATCCTCAGTGCAATATGTACACATATACAACCAAAAATTTAAAAATCCTAAACAAGATATGGGTACTCTGCCCGCATAGCATCCTCATGCTCCCAAGTTGCATCTTCAGGACCTTACGAGGTCCATTGGACCTTTAATAACCCTATGGCTCGATTTTGGAGCTGCTTGATGTCAAATCCAATATGCACACCAGATGCACTTGAAAGGTACCTTCTTGCTACACTTGAATCACATTCCAACCAATGACATGATTAGCATCAAGTACATATTTTTTTAGCAATGATACATGGAATACATTCTAAATAGACATTGATGCAGGAAAGGCAAGCATGTATTCTATAGGTCCAATCCTCTCTAGGATTTCAAATGGCCTACAATAACAAGCTTCCAACTTTTAACAATTTCCCAACTTCAGGGAACTTTTTTTGGCCTATACTTTCAAGAACACATGGTCACCCACTTTAAATTCCCTGCGATTTCTTCCCTTATCAGTATATATTTTTTTCCTTTCTTGGGAAGCCTTTAAATTATGGTTTATTTTCATCATTTTCTCTTCCATTTCCCTAGGTAATTCTGGCCCAACCACTACTCTATCTAGTGGGTTGGCCCAACTTACCGGTGTGTTGCACCTTTTTCCATAAAGTGCCTCAAATGGGCTCATCTTTAGAGATGATTGGTACCCATTGTTATAAGAAAACTCTCCCAAGTGTAGGTAGTCTTCCCATTTTGATGGTTTATCCATCACATACATCCTCAACATATCCTCAATCACTTGTTTCACCCTCTATGTTTTCCCATTTGACTTTGGATGATAAGTTGTGCTAAAATCCAGATTTGTTCCAAATATGTTGAATAATCCTTTCCAAAAATTTGATGTAAATTTTGGATCTCTTTCAGACAGAATTGTCATGGGTATACCATGTAGTCGAGAAATTTCTCTCATATAAATATCAATAATGTTGGATTCCTTATGAGTGAGATTTACTAGAATAAAATGGGCAGCTTTAGTAAGCGTATCCACCACTACCATGATAGAATCATGTTGCTTGTTTGTTCTAGGTAGTTTGGTGATGAAATTAATTGTTACAACTTCCCATTTCCACTTATGAATGGGCAATGGTTGTAGCAAACTAGTTGGATTTCCATGCTCATCCTTGAATTTTTGACACTCCAAACACTTGTCAATAAAATCAACAACTTCTTTCTTCATGCCTGGCCAATAATATTGGCTCTTGACAGTTGCAATAGTTTTATGATAACCTGGTTCCCAGCATAAGGTACATTATGCATTTCTCCCAATATCAGATTTTCAATTCCTAGAAATTTGGCATATAAATTCTTCCCATGTACATGAGAATTTCATCATTTTCTAGCTTATAATCTTCAAATTTCTGCGGTAAATTACCTTGTTCAAGTTTTTCCTTTACCTCCATGTATTTATGATCTGATTTTGAAACCTCTAAAATTATATCTTTCACATATGATTGGTACATGCTAATGGTTGTAGCATGCATCTCATGCACCCTCCTGCTAAATGCATCAACCACCTTGTTCTCTTTACCTTTGATATGTTTTATATCGAAGTCATATTCACTGAGGAATTCTAACCACCTATTTTTCCAGACATTTAGAGTTGGTTGTCCAAATAAATATTTCATACCACTATGGTATATCCTCAACTCAAATATTTTCCCCATGAGGTAGTGCCTCCACATATTCAAGGCATGCACTATGTTTGTCAAATCCAAATCATGAGTAGCATAGTTTCTTTCATGCTCTTTCAACTTCCTTGACTCATATCATACCACATACCCATTCTAACTAAGGAATCCACTAAGCCCTTCTTTACATGCATCAATGCATACAATGAAGTCTTCATTTGGATCAACAATCCTTAGTATTGGAGCACTTGTTAATAAATTCTTCAAGTGTTGGAAACTCCTTTCATAATCAGATGTCCACTCAAACTTCACACCCTTCTTTTGCAAGGAAGTGATTGAGTGTGCAATCTTTGAGAATCCTTCAATAAATATCCTATAGTAGCCTACAAGGCCCATGAATGATCTGAAATCTGTCACATTGTTTTCCACTAACCATCCTCTAATGGCCTCTATCTTCTCAAGATACATCGTTATCCCTTCCTCTGAAATGATATGTCCCAAATAATGAATTAGATTCTCATAAAAGGAGCACTTGATCAATTTGGCATACAACTGATTCTACCTCAATACATGTAATAACATCCTCAATTGTTTCACATGCTCTTCCTTTGACTTAGAATATATAAGAATGTCATCCATTGATCTGAAAATGATATTTTAAAGACTTGGTTAAGTATTTTGCATGAGTTGATTTACAATTTAGAAATTGAAGAGAAGAAGAAGATTTGATGAAATAATTTTGCAGCCATCATAAAGAATGTAGAGCAGAAAATAAACATTAAGAACAACAAACCATAATGCCAAAGATTGTTAACGGATTTCATAAAAGTTGCCTACGTCTCTGGGCCTTTGTTTCAATGGGGGAGGCTTTCTTACTAATCTTCAATGCTTCAAAACTACATCAATTCGATTACAAACTGGTCTACTTGTGTTCTTCTCGACTTCATGAATCCAACACAATTGACAGCACTGAAAAAAGTTGAGCATAGCTCCCAGAAATGGCCTCCAAAGCTCGCTTCCTCAATGGCTTCCCTACATAAAAATGGCTCGAACTTCATAAGTTCTTCATAATTGTGTTTTTATGAACATATTTTCCATGGAAAATAGGATCCGTTAAGTAAATTTGGAGTTGGGGGTCAAAATCCAACGCCCCCCCATGATTTGGGCCTCTTCCTGGGCTCAGATCCCCTCTTTTAGGGCCAAAATCCAACAAAATCGGGCTTAAAAAACCAAAAAATTCCTTTTGAAAACTTAAAAAACCCACTCCTAGTAAATTATTGATGTGTGTGCCCCTTTCTTCTCTAGCCACTGGTCATATGGGCGTCATGTGGCCACACACTGGTGTAATAAGAGATATACCTTGGATTCATGGCACTTGGATTTCAGTGGTTTAACCTCTGGTCACGTGCCTTGGTCGATGGTCTAACCCTGCTGACCGGGTGCTAACCCCCAATCTCCATGCTAACCCAACTTAAAAAAATAAAATGTGTTGCATAGTGGTTAATAAACACCCTTGGCTCAGATGGTTGGTGCATTTTTGTAAAGTCATTGCTTGTCCAGAGGTCCAGGAATCGAATTTGACGGAGGTAGAAACAAAAATTTTACCCAGCCCTCATTGGCCTGATCCGGGGTTCCACATGGCACCCTATGATTGGGCCACATGTCACACATGGAATGGATCGTACAGTTGAGTCACCTGCTTAGTCACCCTGCCAACTCACCTGCACAAACAGCTTGTTGTACGCCATGTCACTGCCATGCATCAACCTATCATTGGGCCATGTCAATGCTAGTGTGTCCTTCTGTACTACCATGTGTCTACACTAGGGTCTTCCACGTCATTATATGGAATTCCATGTTATCATTTGTACAGTCCAGTCATTCGCCACATCAACACCTAAAAATGTCAAAAATGCATGCTATGTGTCAGCCTCCGGTGATGCCATGTCAGCATGATGACATCATCTTCTATGTCATGCTAATGTACGGTTGACCTCAATAGTACGTAATGTTGACTATTGACTTTTACTTTTTTGCATGTTTGGGAAAAAATTCAGATCGTGATAACTTCATCATACAGAGTCCATTTTTGAAAAAACATATATTGTCAGAATCGACATGATGATCACTACGTGATGGAGATGGTTTTGTCCGAGTACAAGAAAATTTAATTTGTGGCCTTTTTGGATCATTCCTCCCCACTAAGACCTTTTGTTCCTCCGAAAGGATTTTAACCAGACATCAAGTGTGGGATAGGCCTCCCTACTTTTCCTTTGTCTTTAAAATATTTCCTATGCACCTGTTGTATCACAATCAATTGCATAATAACCATGAAAATTGAAATCATATTGTTATCCATTTGAACTCATTCACATCTTACTGAATCCACTACCATCCATGTAGAAAACATTAGCATCGTTAATTTTCATAAATATGGCTGAAAATGAACCAATATGTTTGATGGATTGCACTACATTAACTTATCTTGAAGCAAAGTATGGTTGAACTCACATCCTACAACCATCTCATGTTCATGCTTAAGATCAACTACTTTACTTGGCACAATTATAGGTATGTTGCTTGCATATGCTACCTTTCTTAATTGTTCCATCCTTTGTAGAGTTTGATTCACTTTAATATGATGAGAATGTACAACATATTTAGTTCCCTTCTTAAACAAGTGATATTTATTATGTTCCCTAAAGAATATTTCTTTGCGAGCAGATAAATAAGGGATTCCTAAGACCATTCCACATTCATTTAGTGGCACCATATCACATGTTACCGCATCCACAAAATTTGATGAAATTGCAAACCTTAAAGTGCATTGCTTTGTTATGGTCAATTTATGATTGTTTCTTATCCATTTAAGTGAGTAAGGTTTATGATGTAACTTATTTGTCAATCCAAATTATTTAACCACTTCCTCTGAAATTAAGTTATATTGAGATCCAGTATCTAACAATGTATCAATCTTAGTATGTTTCATTATGACCCTTATATGAAACAATTTGCATCTATATTCATAATCATCTCTTGACAAACCAACTATTGTGATCTTAGTCTCATCACCTAAATATAACCCCAAATTTGTTGGATGTGTTGTTGTTGCAACTTTTTGCCTCCCTTTCCTCTCTTTGAACAATTTCAGTTTCTTCTTTGGGTGCAATTTCCAACAATGTTCATCATCGTGCCCTTCTTTCTTGCAATGCTTGCAAGAGAGCTTCTCTTCCTTCATTGTCATTGATTTTTATTTATTCCCATTCCCTTTGCCTTTGCCTTATTTCTTTGAAGATGATTCCTCTGATACACTAACTCCAGTTTTTCCTGCTTCAATTTACGTTGCTTGAACATAAACCTCATCAAGATTAGTAGGTCCATACATAAATACAATATTATGAATATAAGCAGGAAAACCTCATATATACTTCATAAGAGTTTCTTGTGTATTCAATGGAACATCTAACATCAAATCCATCTTATGAAATTCATCTGTAAGTTCCTGCACCGATTGTCCTTTTCTTAACTTAAGATTTTCCATTCAATTAAATCATTTTCCTTATATCCCAATGGATAGAACTATTTTCTAAGTGTGGAAATAAAATCATGCCATGATGGAAAAATCTTACCAACTTGTTGAGTTCCATGTTGCATCTTACTTTGCCACCAGATGAGAGTTGTGGCTTCAAGACAAAGCGATGCCAATCTGATTTTGGTTGCCTCGTCTTTTATTTGTTGCACATTACAATATACCTCCATATATATAACCCAATTATCAATTTTGATAGCATTAACTTCGCCATCATACATAGGCAAAACAAATTTTACATCAAGTTTAAGTAATGGCATATCAAGCTTATGTTTATGAGAATGTTTTCTTGAAGAATTAAAAATTGAACTTGTACTTGAAGAAGAAGAAGATGGAGATGAATGAGGTGAAGGGTCCTCTCCTTCTTCACTTTTGTATTTATTTGAATATTTCCCTTGAACAAGTCTCTTTTGTTCTAAGTAATCATCATACAATACTTTTACTATCTCCAACATGGAAAAGAATTTTTTTTGAAACTTTATTTCATTTTGAGAAAGCCCTTCTTCCGATGCCATATTCTCACTTTGAGATGTCCTCTTTCTTGATCCAATCTCAGGATCTCCTTCTACAAGCTCTCTTTCACCATGACTTAGCTTTTCCCTAGTAATCATGCATACTCAAAACAACCAAATATCAACCTGCTCTGATACCACTTGATCCGAAAATGATCTTTTAAAGACTTGGTTAAGCATTTTGCATGAGTTGATTTACCATTTAAAAATTGAAGAGAAGAAAAAGATTTAATGAAAGAATATGGAAGCCATCATAAATAATGCAGAACAGAAAATCAACATTAAGAAAAGAAAATTGTAATGCCAAACATTGTTAACGGAGTTCGACAAAGTTGTCTACATCTCTGGGCCTTTGTCTCAGTGAGGGAGGTTTTCTTACTAATCTTCAATGCTTGAAAATTACATCAAAAGTACATTTGGATTAAAAATTGGTCTAGTTGTGTTCTACTTGACCTCATTAATCCAACACAACTAACGGCACTGAAAAACATTGAGCGTAGCTCCCAGAAATGGCCTCCAAAACTCACTTCCTCAATGGCTTCCCTACATAAAAATGGCTTGAACTTCATCAATTATTCATCATTCTGTTGTTCTGAACATATTTTTCATGAAAAATAGGCTTGGTTAAGTATATTTGGAGTTGGGGGTCGAAATCCAACTTCACCCCATGATTTAGGCCTCTTCTTGGGCTCAAATCCCCTCTTTTAGGGCCAAAATCCAACAAAATCAGGGTTAAAAAACGAACAAAATCCTTTCCCAAAGTTTATAAACCCACTCCTGGCAAATTATTTATGCACGTGCCCTTTCTTCTTCGACCCTTGGTCATATGGGTGCCATGTGGCCATGCGCTGGTGTAACAGGCACTATACCCTGTATCCATGGCACTTGGATTTTGGTGGTTTAACCTTTGGTCATGCGCCTTGGTTGGCGGGATAGCCCTGTTGACCGGGAACTAACCCCCAATATCTATCCTAACCCAACTTAAAACCAAAATGTGTTGCATAGTCGTTAAGCAACACCCTTGGCTCGGATGGTTGGTGCATTGTTGTAAAGTCGTTGCTTGTATGAAGGTCTAGGGATCGAATCTAGCGGAGGTGGAAAAAAAAAAATTACCCAGCCCTCATTGGCCCAATCTAGGGTGCCATGTGGTGCCTTGTGATTGGGCCATGTTTCATGCCCAGAATGGCTCGTATAGTTGAGTCACCTGCCTAGTCACCCTGCCAACTTGCCTACGCAGTCAACTTGTCGTATGCCACATCACTGCCACACAACACCCTGTCATTGGGCCATGTCACTTCCATCCTGTCCTTCTGTTCTACCACATGTATGCATCAGGGTCTTCCACATCATTATACATACTACCACGTCAGCGTCCGTACAATCTAGTCATCCTCCACATCTACACTTGAAAATGCCAAAAATTCATGCCACATGTCAACCTCCGGTGTTTCCACATCATCATGTTGATGTCATCATAACATCATGTTGACATCATATTCCCTGTCATGTTGACATACTTTTGAGGTTATCAATACAGACTATTGACTGTTGACTTTGACTTTTTTGCTTGTTTGGGAAAAACTTCAGATCACGATAACTTCACCATACAGAGTCCATTTTCGAAAAAGAATATACTACCAGAATCGGAATGATGAGAACTATGTGATGGCACCAGTTTCATCTAAATCTGAGAACTTTGAATTTTGGTGTTTTTGGATCCATTTTAGATCATCCAAAAAGACAATGGAAAATTTATCTAAGTATTCTCTGAAAATACCATTCATTAAACACATGAAGACAATTGGTGCATTTGATAACCCCAAATGGCACCACTGTGAACTCATAATGACCATACCTTGTTTGGAAGGCAGTATTGTTGATGTCTTCATCGTTAATTCTTACCTGATGATATCCTGACCTAAGATCAATCCTGGAGAATATTTTTTCATCTTTCAGTTGATCAAAGAAGTCATCGATCCTTGGAAAAGGATACTTGTTCTTCACAGTTACCTTTTTCAACTACCTGAAGTCAATGCAAAGTCTCAACATTCCATTCTTTTTCTTCACAAATAATATTGGGGCACCCCAAGGTGACAAAATTGGGCGTACATACCCCTTCTTTAGAATTCTGGTGTACTCATCCTGTACGAGGTCTTGGATATTGGGGATGCTCTAGGAATCAGATTGATGGAGAACTCAATATCTCTTTTAGGGGGTAATACGGGTATTCCTTTAAATACGTCTTCAAACTCCTTTAGTACTGTATAATCTTCAATATTTGGTACCTTATTTTTAGGTGTCTCTTCCATGTGCGTTGCAAATATTTGACATCCTTTCCAGTAAATTTTCTTCAGCTACAAGGATGAAACTTCACTAATGGTTACTACCCTGGGAATTCCATGTATTGTCCTTAAGTTCCCTTCCTCATCCAAGAAAATAAATTCCTTAGTATAAAATTCTAAGATAGCATGATCTTGGTCTAACCAAACCATACTAATTAGGAAGTTATAGGAACCTAAAGGTATGATGTTCAAATCTTCTCTAGTGCTCATTCCATTCATGTCAACTGGGAATGCCTTAACTATCTCATTAATTTTTCTTTTAGTTCACGTAGCCAGCTGCACCAACCAAGATTTTTCCAACATCTTAGGATCTAGATAACTATGACTAGCTCCTGAATCAATCAAAATAACAATGGTTTGGTTGTTTATCTTACCTTCCACTTCAATCATATGTGACTAAAAATCATCTTTATTGTTGTCCAGGGCTGTGTAGATCCTAGGTACATTTATACCCATGTCCTCCACTATATCATCTTGTTGTACATTGTGAACAGTCCTCACTTTTTCACCTTCGTGAGGGAAATATCGGTACATATGATCCCCCCCACAATCCCAACATTGAATAGGTGGTTTCCTTGGTCTTTTCCCCACTGTCTCAATCATTCTAGGTTCATTAGAAGCTGGTTGTCCCTAAGAATTATTTCTGAAGAATGGTGGCTTAGTCCCCTTCTTCCTATGTTCCATCTTTATTTTCTTCTTGCCTTCCCAAGATTTTTGGAAAGTTGTCCTTCCTTTATGTTGATTATAAATGCATTTATCTCTCCTCATGGTTTCCTCCAATGTTTTGGGATCATAATATTGTATCTTCTCACTGATAAATGATGGCATCCCACTCAAATACCTCTAAATCTTAATTGGCTCATCCTTGATGAAAGAAACATACTTCGGCAGCTCTATATACCTCCTTTCACATTTATCTATGGTCATACTCCCAAGCTTGAGTTCAAAGAACTCATTCATTTTCTTGTCATGTTATCTCTTAGTCAACTATTTCTTTTGAAAATACCTCCAAATAAAATCTATATATTTGGAAAGATAATTCAATTTTCTACATTTCATCTTCTTACACCATATTAAAATTCATTGTAAAAGTACCTTTAATAATCCCTTCAAGTTAACAAATTGTTTTTTTTTTCATGTTTTCATTGCCACTAACACGTCATGAGAGACCATCATTAGCTTGCACATACCCTGGCATAAACCTCTCTTATTTTTTCTTGAATTTCATAATGCAAGGTAATCCTCTCTATTCTTTTTTTGGACATCACAAAGTGACATTTCATGATTGTGAAACATAATCTTCTATGATATCATTTATTGTATTAAACCTCTTTTTATCATTTTTAAATCTCAAAATGAAACATAAAATTAATCTTATTGTATACTTTGTCATATTTTACTACATATTTAGAAAACTATTACCTTATTTTTATATCAACCAAAGTCAACTTTTGGAAACATAGGCTAACTAACCTTCTTTTAATAATTTTAAATGTCACCATGCAGTGTAAAATAAAGCTTAAAGTATTGTGTTTCAAATGCTATCACATACTTTGTCATATTTTATTACATAATTAGAAAGTTATTACCATATTTGTATATCAACTGAGGAGAAATTTTGGAAACATATGTTAACTAAACCTATTTTGATCATTTTTAATGTGGCAATCCAACATAAAATAGAACTTAAAGTATTAGCCTTGCAATGTAAAAATGTAAGAAAATCCATAGTAATGACAAAATGTGAGAAAAGCCTCTTTTATTTCTTGTTGAATGTCATAATTCAAGGTGACCCTTTTCTATTATTTTTCTAAACATCATAAAGCAACATTCTGAATTTGTGAAACATGATTTTCTATCATATAATTTTTTATATTTTATTAAATGTTTGTAAAAGAATTACCATATATTTATATCAACCAAAGTTAAATTTTGGAAAGATAGGTAATCAACCATATTTTTTATCATTTTTTAATGTCGCAATACAACATAAAATAAAGCTTCAAGTGTTATGTCTGAATTGTTGGATTGCTACATATAAGCCTCATTTATTCCATCTTGAAAGTCATAATGAAATGTAACCCTCAATACAATATAAAACCTCTAAACGTGTTATCTTTGAAGAGTGAGAATGTGACATAACCCTCTGTTGTGTTAGGCACTACAACCCTCCATTTTCTTGTAATATACTTATAAAACCCCTCCAAGAAAATTGAACCCCTTTTTTTGGCTTTGAAAACTCTTCGACCTGTATATTCTTGATGGTTCCATCTCCCATTCCAAGCATTCTCTTCAAGCTACACATTTCAATCAAATTTTTTCCTCTCAATTTTTGGACACTTAGAAAATTTGCAAGCTCAATTTTGGGTTTTTGGGTGAGTTAATGAAAACTCCTCCGATGCACATCGAAGAATTTAATAAAAACTCATCTGATGTAATATAGAGGATTTCCCTCCAATCTCATTGATATCCATTGGACAACTCCTTAATTATTCCCTTCGACAAGTCTTCTCATCGCAAAATTTGCTACCAATTCCACTGATACATTGGAGGGGTTTGTATTAAATCCTTTGATGTATCGGAGGAATTTCTACTTTCTCCTATGATAAGCTTCGAAACTCTTTCTACCAAGTATTATGATGTGTATTGAATACTTTCCCACCAAGTCCTTTAATGCACATCAAAATACTTGTCACCAACTCTATCAGTTTAAAAGATTTCGACCCACCTGCATTTATTTCTTAACTCACCAAAGATTATAAATAATAATCTGACCCTTGGTTCTTTTTGTTTCATTTATCTCTGAGGAAAGGAAAGTATGACCCAAGTGAATTAAATTGAAACCCAAAGATTTATTTCCCTCCACCAACCACTGCCTTCATCATGCCAGTGAACAGGCAGGTAAACTCTACTACAATCGTTCTCTCTCTCTTTCATCTCACTTACCTGTCTAGAGTTAGGGTTTTATTTACTTCATTGGTTTTATTTTTGTTTCCATAGGGATACAATTCCTCCTGATACCTTCACAAAAAATAATCCTCACCACTCCCCATGCCATAACCGTATTCTTTGACTTGGTCTGACAATCCATCTTGAATTGCTTTTAAGGCGACTGAATTGTTTCTCTTTGCTTCTTTTGTAGTTTTGGATTTTCTCTTTGAAGTAGTTAAGTGCCAAGGTTTACTTACTACCGAATCCCAAATTCCATATCTTGAATTGCTTTTAAGGCTTAATCAATTGTTTCTCTTTGCTTCTTTGTAGTTTTGATTTTCTTGAAGTAGTTGGGCGCTAAGGTTTACTTACTACCTAACTCCAAATTCCAGCATCCCTTGACTTCGATATATTTTCATATTTTATCTCCATGATAAATAATTTGTTCCATCAAATAAGGGATCTAATTTGAGGAGATAGCAATTTGTCCACCCATTTCTTCAGAATCTACATTTAGTGTTTAAATTGTGTTGAAGGAACCCCATCTGATACCAATTGATGAAAATTGGTACTTGACACTGAGAGGGGGTGAGGTGAATTAGTGTCACAAAAACTTTCTAGGGACAATTTCCACTTTTCACAAAGTAACTAAATAACAAATATTTATTTCATTTTCAATCAATCAATATATATATATATATATATATATATAGGTATATATATAAGATCAATCTTTGAATATCATCCTTCATACAATTATGAGAGACCCATCTCTCTGTTACAAGACCCAGCTTGTAGTTCTCAGATCCAACTAAGAAATGAGGAATCCAATCCTCATAACAAGTCACAGATTGTTGATCTCAGATCCAACTGAGATGTGAGGAATCCAATCCTCATACAAGACCCAGCTTGTAAACAAGCACCAACCTGATAGAATGAACCTTCATTCAATCCATTATATATAAATATATATACTTCAATAGATTCAACTACTTCTTCTCACAATTCCTTTTTGTTTATATAGTCTTCCAACTGGTGTGAATTTGAATCATTGTGTCTTTTGATATTTGAACCATTGTACCTTTTCATTTAAAATTATAATATTTAAAATTTAGTTAATATCATTTTCCTTTTTATTTCTTTATTCATGTTTTCATGATTTAACTCTCTTTCAATCATGACTGTGTATCGGTTCATTTGTCCTCATGAGTTGATCACAGACATGGATCAACTCATTAGATCGTACTCATGCTTCTGCTGCGTTATCCTTTCACCAATAGATCATATTCAATATTTTAATGATTCTCTGTGTTGTTATGATGTAACTCACTGTCGAATGAAACCTGTATGAGGCGCTTCCTTCAAACCATATGATCATAGGTGTAGAACCACGGTCTTATCTATTTAATCATTTTATTATATTTTTCCTTTATTTCTTATTTCATATGATCAACGGCGGTGACCAGGCACTAGACCAAACGAGTGCTTGAGCGCTTTATTAGAATCAGCAGTCATGATTCAATCTTCTGATGAGATGGACGGCTATCAAAAATTCGACACTTCTCCCTTCAGAACTTTTGGGCTTGAAACCTTTCAAAACTTCCGAATCGGATTTCCTGAATAGATCGGACGATTTACGTTTATTTTACAGAACTGGATCAATGGTCATATAGGATCCTTACATCTATCCTTTCATTGCTTAATCTAATGGCCAAGACTTAATAAAGAAATGAGATGGATGGCCACCATTTGCTTCTAGACTTCGGCTATTATTATTACGCTATCCTTCCACTGTATTTTGATCAACGGTTAAGAGTACACCCAACATTAGATCGATGGTCGAAATATCCTTCAGGTCTACAGACTTCGGAGATTTTAAATCTCAACCTCTTCTTTCATCTGGAGTGATCACCTGCTGAGTAAGTCATAAACAATGGGGACCACTTGTTGTTAGTTAACACTTCCACTTACACTATCCTTCCACTGTAGTAGATTGACAATTGAGAATGCTCCCGAAGTGATCTTCAAATCGTACGTCCCGTGTCCACTTCGGGACTTCAGCATTCGAGACTTCGGGGCTTTGGGCAAGTGTTGGTGGTAGAATTCCCGAAGTAATTCTCTTGGAGTGATGTAATTTTCTTACATCACTTGTTTTCATGGGACGATCCAATTTCCTCTTGACGTCTGAAATTATCTGATTATGCCATGTGTATTTGCTGACGTGGTCTACTGACATGGTCTGTGACATGTCTTTTTTTGTCGTGGTCTTCCACATGTATTTTATTGTCATGTTCTGCTGACATGGTCTGGCACATGTATTTTTACCTCGTGGTCTGCTGACGTGGTCTTCCACATGTCTTTTGCTATCGTGGTCTGCTGACATGGTCTGCCACATGTCCTTGTTGACGTGGTCTACCATGTGTCCTTCCTGATGTGTTCTGCTAACCAACAACCCTGATCCAATGGTCATCGTATGTCCTCCAAATCCAATGGTCCTTATTCATTTTGGATTTCTGGGCTTTGGGTATTTCAATTCTCAAACTGAATTCTTGAAGTGATATTTCTCCAGAGCATAACCTCCCCGCAACTTTAGACCCGAACTAAACTTTTTTCATCGATCATGTTCTTAGATCGATGGCTCGATCTATCTACGGTGCATCACTTATATCTTATCCTATCCTTCCATTTAGGATGATCCGATGATTGAAGAGAATTCAGGTTTGATCCGACGGCTGATGGGTATTCGATTAATCATATTCTTAATCATTTTGCCCCACTTATCCTGTCCTTCCACTCAAAAGTGATCCAATGGTTGTGAATATTTCTCAAAGAAGATCCACGATCAAGGATGATTGTGGAACCACAACTTGCGAGTGATTTAACTCATCACCCAAACTCATCAATTGGAAATTGTGCGATGTTGGTGAGTCGACCAAAATCGTTGATCTTTGAATCTATAATATCAGATGGTCATGAATAATTACGAGATTGGAACTAGAGAAATATTTAATTCTCCTTTCGATCTCCGCAATTCATTCCTTTCGTTGATTTGGCAATTGCGCATCCGATGGTTACGACTTAATATGACTTAAATTGATCGCTTGTTGGATCAACCACAGTCATCGATATATGAGTCTATGAGATATGACGATCTATACCAATTGCGGGATTAGAACTGGTTGTTTAATTCTTCTTTTGCTCCCCACAATTCATCCCTGTCGTTGATCTCGCTTGTAGATCTGACGATCATGATCATCCAACAATCCTCAAGCCCACAGTCACTCATATGACTAACGTTCATAATATGAGATGATAAACACGATCGATTTCTTGATCGGATGAATGTTGATTCTTCTCACCTTTTCCTGTACATTGGTCAACTTTTGAGTCTGTCCATCGATCGGACGACATTTCTAGAATGTGCTCTTTATTCGCTAACTCTCCTAATCTTTAGTAACTATTTGTGCATTCTTTTATGCATTGATAGTCAGTCGTCAATTATCCTAAGATTTGATCATAGGAACATTGTTGATCCTATCATGATCAACAATAATCACGAATTTTTTTCAGCTAACTGATGTTAACATCAATGAAAATCTCGTCTGTGGTAATTCATCATTAACAACAAATCATCACATCGACTGTTGACATCAATGACAATATGTCCAACAATAGTCCCCTTTATCATTGAGGGAAACAAACTAACTTCATATACAAAACTCCCCTTGTGATGATGCTTTCCTCTTATGAAATTTTCTCTCCCCCTTTGACATCAATAGAAAAGGGTTGCTCCCCTTATAATCAACTTCTGTCTGTTTTCATGTTGTTGACCAGAATATGAACTTGGGTAACTCACCCTGGAATCATGTTTTGCCTGCCATAACTGAATGACTCCCCATGTCAATATGCTCTCTCTCTACTTCTGACTACTCTCCCCCTTTGTTTCTGAAAGGGTAGCTCTTCCTGACAAGGTCTCTTCCCCTGTTAATTTACTAACTTCTTCTCTCAGTTTATTGGAATTTTTGTGTTTAAATAAGTAGTCTTCTTGATACAAATTTGGTAGTGATCAAGTCTTTTTAAAAACTTAATCTAATTACTTTCTTATTCAATAATCAAAATACTCATGAGTTTATATTGACTTTCCTTTGTCAAATCAAACAAGAGTATGAATCTTACTGATATTTTCGATCTACTTCTTATTCGTTTTTTATATTTCACAGGAATATCAATTGAGGAATTATACCAACTGATTTAAATAATAATTTAAACTTCTTTTTATATTTTCTTTCTTTTGCTAACAACTTATGACATCATCAGAATTTAATATTGTCCCATTTTCTTCTATAGGTACTTCCTTTTCTTGATATTGATTTATCTCATATTGAATTTCACATTCTTTATTAGTACTTTTACCCATCATGTTATTATTAATTTCTTCATTTTTCAGGTGTAATAACATCTTTCTTGCTTTCTCCTTCAGATTTTCTTCTCCATATCTTTCTGTGAGATATTCTGCTTTTTGGATCTTCTCTTTCTAATTGTGTTTTTGGAGATTTTTCATCTCCTTTCTTCTTCCAACTTTTATTAGGATTTGTCATTGAATTGAATGACTTATTCAAATATTGAATTTTTGTATTCTTGCAATTTTAGGATTTGAGCCCAAACCTATCATAGTTGTAACATCTCATTGTATGACAAAATTTTGTTGTGTTCCCAACAAAATTACATCTCCAACATCTAATTGAGTTTTTGGATTTTCTTGTATATCCTTTCTTTAGTTTCTTGCAGTCTATTGCTTTATGGCCAAAGCTATGACAAGAAAAACAATAGCCATTGAAGGTATTTCCATTCTTGATTTTATTTTGACTTAAAGGATCTGTCATTTCATTTTCTTCTTCCTTTTTACTTCTAAAGTTGTCCTCCTTAACAAAGTTCATGACTTGTAATTGCTTTTTACTTTCATCTTTTCCTTTTAAGAAGAATGATCCTTTCTCGTCTTTGTAAATGGTGCTCCATTTGTTATTGTCTTCTTTCTTATTATATCCAAGACCAATTTTGTCATCAGCTATGTTACACGTCAAATTTACTCAACTGGATAAGTGTCGCATATTCCTCTCAATTGTCGTAAGTGTCGCATCTTCCTTACAACTTTCGCAAGTGTCGCAAGTTGTTCATAAGTGTCGCAAACGTTGTTCAATCATACTTCCTTAACGACAACACTAAGGAGGCACTTAAAACAACTCATACACTAGGTTTGGAGAAGGAGAACTGGTTAACTGAAGTCAAGGAACTCTTAACACCTGAAGAGAGCTTTTGATCAAAGGTTTTAGGGGTGAGCACTCCTTTATATCAGCCTAGGAAGCGTTGGCGCTCCCCTATAAGGCTTCAGGGAGCGTTATAACGCTCCCTTGCCCCCTCTGAAAGAGCGCTACCCACCTTTAGGGCGCTGGCGCTCCCCTCAAGCTTCTTAGGGAGCACTAAAGCACTCCGATGCCCCTTTTTGAAGGAGCGTTGCCTAATCTGAGGCAGTAGTTGGCCCGTTGAGGAGAATAAGGGGAGGATCTTTCAATATTAGGAGGCAGTTGCATTCAAATTCTTGGTTTCAGTAGGAGATCCCTGATCTGAGGAGGAAGTTCCCCAACTTGTTCTAAAGATAACTCAAGAGGTTAATCTCCTCTTAACCTATATAAGGAGGCTCTATGATGGTGAAAAGAGAGAAGAATTGTTAGCATGAAACCTATGATCTCATAGGAAACACACGGTCAGCCAAAGGAGAGTGATCGGTGAAGCTGTTGTTATCCAGGTTGTGGATATTTCAGGCAAGGGTTAGATAAAGGGGACTTGACGAAGCTGTCGCATTCGCATCTATGATTGTAAGTACTATTGTTGTTATTCTCATTAATATGACACACTTGGCTTGTTTCTTTCTAGTTTGTGTCTAATGTTACATGAACTTATCATAGATAGATAGATTTGTTTTCAAGCTAATATAAATAGAGTAGGAAGTGGTTGTATCTTGTTTGTCTACAGGACTCAACGAGGAGCAAAGGATCGGAGCTCAACTCGGAGCATGCAGGGACAAACGTCGATAAAGAGGTACTTTTGTTCTCCTTCCTTCTCATGTGTTAGTTTGTACATATTTGAAAGGAAGTCAGTGTCCACGTTTTCTGTCTTAGAGTTAGGGTCAATCTCTTTGAGGCTATCTACCTGTCCGCAGGGAGATTTTCCTTACAACAGAAACTGGCGACTCCACTAGGGATCGAACCTAGAAATTGTGGCACTTACAATAGAAACTGGAGACTCCACTGGGGATCAAACAAGATATTGTGGCACTTACAACTGTTCTTCGCTCTCTGGGCCTATTTCACTTCTGTGAAAACCTCAACTAGATTCACTCCTTTCCAGTTGGTCTATGGCATTGAAGTCGTCCTACCAATCGAGTGTGAGATTCCATCACTCAAATTGAAAGTAGAACTCCTGCCCCATACTTCTGCTGAAGAAGAACAATTCTTGTATCCATCCAAGTTGGACGAAACACGTCGCGATGTTGCTCTCGCCAATGAGGCACATCAGAAATGAATTAAGAGTCAATATGACAAATCCGTCCACCCTCGAAATTTTGCAGAAGGAGACTTAGTCCTCATTTATGACCAAGCTCACGACAAATTGAGGACGGGAAAGTTAGAACCTATGTGGCATGGTCCTTACATCGTGAAGTGTGTTCTACACAAAGGTTCTTACGAACTCATAGATCATGATGGAATTTCCATGGGAGAGCCCTGAAACGGGTTTTACCTTAAAAAGTACTATGCCTAGATCACCTAGCATTTGTACTTTGTACATTATTGTATTTTAGTTTGGTGTGTCTATTTCTTTTGCGTGCTCGAGTCTTTACCTTTGCCACTCATGACTGTGCTTGTGTTTTCATGCGCAGATGACGTCTTCCTTTCCTATCTTTTTTGGGTTCGTAGATGGCGCTAGTCAACATACCCGGAACATTGCTTCGGCAGCATGTGTTATTTACCAATTTGACGAGGTGGTGAGTTCAGGAGGTATCTGCTTAGGACCAGCAGCCAACAACATGGCAGAATATCATGCTGTCATCGGACTGTTGACCCAAGCCTCCTCCCTAGGTATATCTCACATCATTATTTACTTAGACTCCCAACTCATGGTTTATCAACTCAACCGTATCTACGTTATCCGTAGTCCTATCCTGCTACATCTACACTTACAAGTTCACCACCTTGAACGAATGTTCGATTAAATTGAATATAGACACGTTCCAAGAGAACTTAATAGTGTTTCGGATTCATTAGCTAACTATATCATGGATCGGTATCTTGCCCACATATAAGAGTTAAGGAAAACAAAATTGTACATTACATGTAAATTAAAACAGATCATAGACATCATCATGTACAAATCATTGGCACTGT
>SNQJ01S0001684.1:52066-67660 GCA_010110895.2 Picea sitchensis
CTTTGGACTCGTTAAAGCACACATCGACAAGCCCATATGGGACCGAACCCTTACTTCTTCCGGTTCATTAAACAAAGGAAGAGGAACTTACCGAAGGTGAGTTATATCGAGCATGTTTTATCCTCCTTGAGCTCATAAATCAAAAATAGGTACTCATCTATCTGGATGGGGGAAAAAATTGAAAGGAGCAAGCCAAGAAGTCCCTTGAGAACATCATCTAGCACTTCTTAGAGTCACCCTTGAACACGACACTTTATCATTTGCACGTATCATAATCCGCTAAACCTCTGCACTGAGAGAATTATTTGAGTTCCTTTCGCTCCTTTGGGTCACCCAACGCAAGTCACAGTATCCACTACATAGTTTTGGTCCATGTCATGTTTGTTGTTGTGCCTCAGTGTTCAAGGGAAGTATCCGTCGCGAAAGTCAGCCATCCCAAATATCTTGCCTCAAAACCTGTGTCAGTCCATGTCCATTTTCTCTACCAATTACATCTCTATGTATGTTTCATGTCGTTGATGGGGGATACATAAAGGCCCTCCCTCGACGAGTCTATTCCTATCGACTTCAACACATTATCCGAGAATCAAACTGAGAAACCAGTTAGTACTTTGGGACCTGCATGCCTCAATGGCAGGCCTTCTCACATTCGACAGTAGGTTTACATCATTGACCTCTAATCGAATGATTCCACGGGTGTTCGACTTCAGCTCATCTATTCACATTCGCTGGAATGTACTAAGGTACCTTGGGAATCATTGACATTAATGGTGATCTCCCTCGCCATTGTTAATGGTTCGCACCATTGACCGGTAATCAAGTGGTTTCTGCCATGTTCGACATCAAGACATCTATTCACATCTTCTAACTTCATGCTTTGGGGGGAATTATGTTACACATAAAATTTACTCAACTGGATAAGTGTCGCATATTCCTCTCAATTGTCGTAAGTGTCGCATCTTCCTTACAACTTTCGCAAGTGTCGCAAACGTTGTTCAAGCATACTGCCTTAACGATGACACTAAGGAGGCACTTAAAACATCTCATACACTGGATTTGGAGAAGGATAACTAGTTAACTGAAGTCAAGGAACTCTTAACACCTAAAGAGAGCTTTTGATCAAAGGTTTTAGGGGTGAGCGCTCCCTTATATCAGCCTAGGAAGCGCTGGCGCTCCCCTATAAGGCTTCAGGGAGCGTTATAACGCTCCCCTGCCCCTTCTGAAGGAGCGCTACCCACCTTTAGGGTGCTGGCGCTCCCCTCAAGCTTCTTAGGGAGCGCTAAAGCGCTCTGATGCCCCTTTTGAAGGAGTCTACCTAATCTGAGGCAGTAGTTGGCCCGTTGAGGAGAATAAGGGGAGGATCTTTCAAGATTAGGAGGCAGTTGCATTCAAATTCTTGGTTTCATCCGGAGATCCCTGATCTGAGGAGGAAGTTTCCAAACTTGTTCTAAAGATAACTCAAGAGGTTAAGCTCCTCTTAACCTATATAAGCAGGCTCTATGATGGTGAAAAGAGAGAAGAATTTCTAGCATGAAACCTATGATATCATAGGAAACACACGGTCAGCCAAAGGAGAGTGATCAGTGAAGCTGTTGTTATCCAGGTTGTGGATCTTTCAGGAAAGGGTTAGACGAAGGGGACTTGACAAAGCTATCGCATTCGCATCTACGATTGTAAGTACTATTGTCGTTGTTCTCATTAATATGACACACTTGGCATGTTTCTTTCTAGTTTGTGTCTAATGTTACATGAACTTATCATAGATATATAGATATGTTTTCAAGCTAATATCAATAGAGTAGGAAGTGGTTTTATCTTGTTTGTCTACAGGACTCAACGAGGAGCAAAGGATCAGAGCTCAACTCAGAGCGTGCAGGGACAAACGTCGATAAAGAGGTACTTTTGTTCTCCTTCCTTCTCATGTGTTAGTTTGTACAGATTTGAAAGGAAGTCAGTGTCCACGTTAATCATTTTCTGTCTTAGAGTTAGGGTCAAGATCTTTGAGGCAATCTACCTGTCCACAGGAAGATTTTCCTACAACAAGCTGATTTTTGGCTCTTCCAAATCTTATCAGAGATAGCTGAGGTATTCTAGAAATTAACAATCTTATTTGTATTTTCATTCAACTTTTTGAGATTGACTATTCTAGCTTCAACATGTGACATAATTCTTCCTTTTTGGTCAACTAAATTTTAAGGGCTTCTTCCACTTCTTTAGCATGTCCAAGATGGGTCTTTAGATTGATGACTATTTCTTATGTCTCATCCAAGACTTCTTTGCATTTAATAGTTTTGTCATATCTCTTTAATTCTTCCATCTCTTTTGTTAGATCAAAAACTTTAGTTTTCAATATTTTGATTTCTTCCTCGTATTCTATCTGAATCCTTTTGAGTTTGATGGCTTCCACTTCAAACATTTGTCATGATTCTTCATTTTTAGTTATTTCGATATTTTGAGCTTCTTCCTTTTTCTTATCTTTTACAATTTGAGTCATCAAATCTGCATTAGTACTTTCATTAATCTTTTTGAAATTGATGATTTCCAATTCCAACACGTGGTAAGAATTTTTGTTCCTTGTTAACTGGATTTTCAGGTCTTCTTTACTTTCTTTAATTTCCTCAAGTTGAGTGTTTGACTTCTCAAACTCCTTTCTAATATTCACAACTTCTTCTTCTAGCTTATGACATGATTCTTCTTTTTCCTGACTGATTTCATTCTTCAATTTCTAAATCTCCTCTTGTTTTTCTTCCTGCTGAACTCTCTGTTCAAACTTTTCATGATTAGAATGATCTAACTGTTGAAGTAGAAACATATCCTTTTGTTTGATTTTCTCCAAATCTTCTAGAGTGCACAGAATTTTGTACTCAAGACTGTCAAGAGCCTCCACATGAACGTTAATATGCATATAATTTCCTGGTTCCAACTGAATCACTCCTATAGTAGCTGCAACATCAGTTTTAAGATTATGCAATTTTTCTTTAGTGATTACTGAGGTATGGCTCAATTCTTTGATGAGGTTGTCTTCCTGACTGTTGACTGATATTTGCATCAAGTCATGTATTTCATACTGACTAGAAATTTATTTCTCTGTATTATGTTCTTCAATCTAATTGAAATTTTTCTTTTCTTTATTTTCTTCATTATCTTGATAAGAACTCTCTTCTTCTGAATTTTGTTCTTTTATTCTGATAGGAATCCTCTTCATTAGAGTCTTTTTCTTTATTCTGATAGGAATCATCTATATCTAAGTCTTGTTTCTCACTTTGATAGGAGTTCTTTCCTTCTTGTGTTTCATTCTGATAACAATTTTCTAGTTGGAGCCATAATTCTTTAGCAGATATTTAGTGCTTCATATTTTCTTTGACTTGGTCTCACAATCCATACTGAATTTCTTTTAAGGCTACTGAATTGTTTCTCTTTGCTTCTTTTGTAGTTTTGGATTTTCTCTTTGAAGTAGTTAAGTGCCAGGGCTTACTTACTACCGAATCCCAAACTCCAAATCCTCTTGACTTCAAATATCTTTTCATATTTTCTCTCCATGATAAATAATCTGTTCCATCAAATAAGGGAGCTTCATTTGTGGAGATAGAAATTTGTCCACCCATTTCTTCTGAATCTACCTTCAGTGTTTAAACTGTGTTTAAGGAACCCGCTCTAATACCAATTGATGAAAATGGGTACTTGACACTAAGATGGGGGGGTGAATTAGTGTCACAAAACTTAAGACAATTTTCCACTTTTCACAAAGTAATTGAACAACAAATGTTTATTTTATTTTCTCAATCAATATATATAAAACAATAAATTATTTATTTATTTATTTAACTTGAATGAATACATAATATCAATCTTTGAATATCATCTTCATACAATTATGAGAGACCCAACTCTTTGTTACAAAACCCAGCTTATAGTTCTCATATCCAACTAAGAAATGAGGAATCCAATCCTCATAACAAATCCCAGCTTGTTGATATTAGATCCAACTGGGATGTGAGGAATCCAATCCTCATACAAGACCCAGCTTGTAAACATGCACCAACCTGATAGAATGAACCTTCATTCAATCCATTATATATAAATATATATACTTCAACAAATTCAACTACTTCTTCTCACAATTCCTTTTTGTTTATATAGTCTTCCAACTAGTGTGAATTTGAATCATTGTGTCTTTTGATATTTGAACCATTGTACCTTTTCATTTAAAATTATAATCTTTAAATTTTAGTTAATATCATTTTCCTTTTTATTTCTTTATTAATGTTTTCATGATTTAACTCTCTTTCAATCATGACTGTGTATCATTTCCTTTGTCCTCATGAGTTCATCACAAACATGGATCAACTCATTAGATCATACTCATGCTTCTGTTGCATTCTCCATTCACCAACAGATCATATTTGATCTTTTAACAATTCTCTGTGTTGTTTTGGTGTAACTCACTGTCGAATGAAACATGTAATAGGCTCTTCCTCCAAACCATATGATCATATGCGTAGAAACACGGGCTTATCTATTTAATCATTTTATTATCTTTTTCCTTTATTTCTTATTTCATATGATCAACGACGGTGACCAGACACTAGACCAAATGAGTGCTTGAGTGCTTTATCAGAATCAATGGTCACGATTCAATCTTCTGATGAGATGGACGATTGTCGGAACTTCGACACTTTTCCCTTTAGAACTTTTGGGCTTGAAACCTTTCAAAACTTACGAATCATATTTCCCGAACAGATCAGATGGCTTACATTTATTTTATGAAACCAAATCAATGGTCATATATGATCTTTACATCTATCCTTTCATTTTTTAATCTGACGGCCATGACTTAATCAAGCAATGAGATGGATGGCCACCATTTACTTCTGCACTTTGGCTATTATTCTTACGCTATCCTTCCACTGTGTTTTGATCAACGGTTGAGAGTACACCTGGCATTAGATCGACGATCGAGATCTCCTTTGGGTCTACAGACTTCGAAGATTTTAAATCGCAGCCTCTTCTTTCCTCCAGAGTGATCACCTGTTGAGTAAGTCATAAATGGTGGGGATCGCTTACTTTCGGTTAATGCTTCCACTTACACTATCCTTCCACTGTAGTAGATCGTCAGTCAAGAATGCTCCTGAAGTGATATTCAGATCGGACGTCTCATGTCCACTTCGGGACTTTGGGGCTTTGGGCAAGTGCTGGTGGTAGAAATCCTGAAGTAATTCTCCCAGAGTGATGTAACTTTCCTATGTCACTTGTTATCATGGCACAAGCCAATTTCCTCTTGAAGCTTGTCATCATCTGATTATGCCATGTGTATTTGTTGACGTGGTCTGCTGACATGGTCTGCCACATGTCTTTTGTTGTCGTGGTCTGTTGACATGGTCTACCACATGTCTTTTATTGTCTTTGTATGCTGACATGGTCTCCCACATGTATTTTGATGTCGTGGTTTGCTGACATGGTATGCTACATGTCTTTTTTTGTCGTGGTCTGCCACATGCCCTTGTAGACATGGTCTATTGACGTGGTCTTCCATGTGTCCCTGCTGACATAGTCTGTTGAAAAAAAAATCTGATCCAACAGTCATTGTATGTCCTCCAAATCTGATGGTCCTTATTCATTTCGGATTTCTGGGCTTTGGATATTTTGAATCTCAAACTAAATTCTTGAAGTGAGATTTCTCCGGAGCATAACCTCCTCACAACTTTAGATCAGAACTAAATGTTTTTTGTCGATCATATCTCGATCTATCTACGGTGCATCTTTTCTAGCTTATCATGTCCTTTCACTTAGGATGATCAAACGACTGACGGAAATTCTCATAAATGAGATATTAGATCTTTTACCTCGCTTATCCTATCCTTCTAGTCGAAATGATCTGACCATTGAAGAGAATTCGGGTTTGATCCGACGGTTGAAGGGTATTCGGGTAATCAAATTATCAATCATTTTGCCCCACTTATCCTGTCCTTCTACTCAAAAGTGATCCAACAGATGTGGATATTTCGTGAAGCAGATCCATAATCAAGGATGATTGTGGAACCACAACTTGTGAGTGATTTAACTCATCACCCAAACTCTGCATTTGGAAGTTGTGCATTGTTGGTGATTCAACCACAATCGTGGATCTTCGAAGCTATAAGATCAGATGGTCTTGACTAATTGCAGGATTGGAACTAGTGCGATATTTAATTCTCCTTTTGATCTCCACAATTCATCCCTACCGTTGATTTGGTGATTGTGCATCTGACAATTATGACTTAATCTGACTTAAATTGATCACCTGTTGGATCAACCATAGTCGTCGATATCCAATTCTATGAGACCTGACGATCTACACCAATTGCGGGATTAGAACTAGTGTGTTGTTTAATTCTTCTCTCACTCCCCGCAATTCACCCATGTTGTTGATCTGGCTTGCAGATCCGACGGTCATGATCCTCCAATGATCCTCAATCCCACGGTCAATCATATGACCGACGTCCATAATATTAGATGATCAACACGGTCGTTTTCTTGATAGGACGACTGTTGAGGCTTCTCACCTTTTCTTGTACATTGGTCGACTTCTCAGTCTTTCCATTGATCGGATGACATTTCTAGAATGTGCTCTTTATTCAATAACTCTCTTGAGCTTTAGTAATTGTTTGTCCATTCTTTAATGCACTGATATTCAGTCGCTAATTCTCCTGAGATTTGATCATAGGAACATTCTTGATCCTATCATGATAAAAAATAATCACAAATTGCTTTCAGCTAACTGATGTTGACATCATTAATAATATCATCTGTGGTAATTCATCATTAACAAGAAATCATCACATCGACTATTGACATCAATGACAATATGTCCAACATTGGTGGTATTACCTTGGATATTTTAGCCAAACCTCATACTTGTCCTTCACCATGGTCCTAAAGCCACCAAACGATGCTCACATGGTCATAAACTCAAGTCGGATTATCTATTATGGGTGATTTTACACAAAGTCAATCTAGGCTAATCCTTAATCAAAGGACTATCCACAAACATGAACCCACTTGAAACTCATTCAAAACACTATAAGTAGAAAGGATCTGAAATCTCACAAACCACAACTTTTTGACCTCGCGCTTAGACTTAGTGCGACCACGATACAAGTTTCATTGTTTTCGGGGAGTATTATACAAACTTCTCTTCTTTCATCGGAAGCCTTCCCATGAACTATTATGATAGTTATTGGTATATCTAATAAAAATCTCCCTGATTCATGCATAGACCATTCAGATTACTTTATTCTTTTATTCAGATTAATTTATTATTGGTATATCAAAGTAGTTAATACTAACTTTTTTTATTCTTCATGACTTCCCCTCTTCATCAATAAACTTGAAATGAACTTATTCGATCACTTTGGAGGTTTTGTTATAAATGTTGTCGGTACCATTGGTGATCTCCCCATCAAGTCGCCTGACACACATTTTATCATGACTTTTTACACTAACTCTATTGATACACACTTAAACTATCAGAGCAGTTGACACTAACCCCTCCAATAGTCATCAGAACAGTTCATAAGAACTACTCCGATTTTGACCTTTTGAGCATATTTTCAGACCAGTTTCTTTTCTAAATCTCACCAGAGTTCTCACCATACCTGATATTGTAGTTTCATCACCAGATGATGATATTCCATCCAACATCATCTCAATTTAATCCTAGGGTATTTGAATATACCTAGACATATTGATTTTTTGTATCGGTTATGTTTTTCCTTGCACTAATATCATCGTTGCCTTGTAGGTTCAGATATGTCTTCATGGAAGAAAATGACCAGTAAATCACCTATTACCGAGGCCTCTGGAAGTGGGTGACATATTGAATATGAAATAGACACTCTTGGGGGCATGGAAAATGATACCTCTAGATTCATGTATAAGGGAGAAGAATTTCTTATATGGGGAGATGTGTACCAAGTGTTTAAAAAGAAAAACAATTCCATTGATGTCGAAGACCAAGATGAACTTAAGGTTTTTAAGAAAATTATAAATTATGATATATTTAGAGTAGAAACATGTGTTATTGTGTTTCCTTGCATTGACACCATCACTTGGATATTGAAACATGTGGATTTGGAACACATGTATGTCAACAATGTTGTGGGAGAACCTATACCATCATTCCATCCTGTAGACCTCGCCAAATGTTATCACTTGTAAAAAAGGACCAAGAAGCTAGAAAATGAGATTATTGGGGGTTTCAAGCCTACATTAAGGGATATTTTCCCCACCCATTACAAACCAAACAAAGTGTTCAATATTAGACTCACCGGAGGATAACCCACATCCTCTCTCAGAGAACCTTATCAATACATGGTGTCCATGTTGTGTAGGTTCTATGGGGAGGAAGACGCCTCCAATTTTTCCCTGTCATACATGTTGTTAATTTTTTATTGCATGGGAAAAGGATCTTCATTCAACTAGTAAGACATTCTATCAATGAACCTAACAGAGGCCATCATTGCAGGTGTAAAATGTCATCCATGGACCTTCCCCAATTTTCTTATGTTTTCATCTCATGGACATAATGTGCATAGCCAAAAACTACCCAAACATGGGTTGAGCATGGAAACCAACTGACCCAACCATTGATATATATTTCTAAGTGTTGTAAAAGACTAAATATAACAATATGTGCAAGCACTTCCTAGCATCGTTATACGAATTCATATTCTACACACCTGCTCCATGCATGAATGATAAAGAAATCGTAGTCATCAAAAGAATTGGAAATTGGTACATGATGGAATATGAAACCTACATTAGAGTGTATGAAGCCATGAAATCCCCTCATTTACTGCCTCAATTTGTATCAGATGGGTTATTTCTTCAAGAGGTGGCATACAAAACAATAATCCATGGATTCGGTGGAATACTCTACAAAGATAAGAAGGGGATATGGACTCCATTGCCACTATAAATTAGTACTTATTCATTTTCAAACACTAAACAAGACCATGAGGAAGTAGATGATTTACATTCATATCATTTTTGGGAGGAAATGTTCAGGAGATACTACCCCAAAAAGGTCGTAAAAGGACATTTTAAAAAGATAGGTCTGCCTTGGAAGTATACTTTAGAAATCTAGAAAGAGGAAAAAGTGCATTGTGATGCCACAATTTATGATGAAATCCTATTCAAAAGGAGAGGAAAAACCCTAGAGAGGATTGGATACAAAGAAAATGCATGACAAGAGGCTAGAAAGAAAGTAGAAGAACAAGTAGAAACAACATCTATTGCCACTACATCTACACAGTCTGGGTATGTAGAGGAGGAGGAAGTTCAAAAAAAAAGAGTGATGCCTCAAAAAATAAAAGGAAGATTGAAGCTTACAACGATAAAGCTAAAACTGATGTAGCAGTGTTGCAACATCAACCATAACTGAAGAAAAATCAAAGGCAACTTCCCAGAAAAATGTTAAGAAAAAGTTAGTAGCTGAAAATGTTGTAGTAGAAGAAATTGAGACAATAGTCATAGCAGAAATTGAAGCAACACAGAGGGAATCCAAGGAAGCTATGGACAAATAAACAGAAGAAGAACAAAGGAAATAGGATGAGGAATCTAGAAACAATCAGACAGTCCCAATGGACACTAACCTACCAAATATTTTTACTACAAACACCAGTAGTCAATCCCAATTTGGTGGGATAGATCCGAGATTCTAAGCTCCTTTTAAAGCACCAGAAATCCCCAATCTAGAGAAATTTAACTACTACAAATATTTCGGAAAAATCATGCAAGAACAAGCAATGAAGGTGTATGTGACTGAAGGAAACCCAATCTTGATTTTTACACAAACTATTGTAATCGAAGACATCAGAAAAGACCCCGTCTCCATGGCCTTTACCCGCTCTACCTTCATGACTGCCACAGATGACAATTTTTGAAATTTGTGCCAGTACAATATAGAGAAAGAATAAAAGATTAGAGAGCTTGAGGAAAATATTCAACAGGTAAAGGTGGATGAAGACAACCTACAAAGATTCAAAACTAGTATGGAAAAGATAAGAACTGAGCTAGAGGAGGCCTTAATCAATATGTACGCTCAATTGCACATGTTCCAGGACATAGTTTCTATCATCATAGACCAACATAGCATGATGCAAACCAAGCTCACACAATTCAACATTATCTAGGAAGGAATGAACAGTATTGATACATGAATTGCAAAAAACACAATTGCACTAGTTGAGTTCTATTGTCCCTCATCCTTGGAAAGGAAACCCAACAACTATGCACTAGACCGCTTCCAACAAGAAGGACAAAAAGTAGAAAAGGAAATGACTAGCTCAATGTCAATCTGTTTAGGCATACACAAAGTGACACAATAATCACTGAAGTTATTATGACTTTCCTGACTAGAGGAGCTTGGGAAAAACCTTATAATGGAAGAACCAATCAACAAGGTACAGGAAAACACAAGTCATTGACGAGGATTCACCAAGGAAACCACTACATTAACAATGGACCTAATAGAACAACATCGTATTCAACTGACAAAGGTCCATACTATGGTTCATGCATTCATGCCTACATATCAAAAGATATGCATAACCTCGACCACAACGTAGCTATGCACACAACTACCATAGAAGATATTCCATACCGTAGACTCATATATTTGCATGATCAATTGAAAGTATGGGTAGCATACCTCTAGAAGAATAATCTATAAAAGGAAAAAATAACAAATTCTAAATTGCTATTACCTATACCTTATTTTTTATTTTATGAACTACTTCCAATTTTGTCTTTTCTTTGTACACATTTCATCAAGTAGAGGGAAGATTAATAGTTTTTTAATAGTTTCTTTAAGAGAATGCAAAGAGTCACAAAATAGTTAGGAAAAATAGTGTAAATAGAAGAAGAGACCTACTTTTAAGGGGGCTCTTCAAGCACTGTATAAACTCAAGAACTAATTCAAGGACATATATTGTGTTAATGAATATTGAGAAGCCCTTAGGGCAAGTTTTTGAAAGAGAGAAGAACTTGTGTGTGGTTGGTTTCGATGTCATTTTATAGTATTGTTATTCGTTCTTATATTTGTAAGTCATGAGCTCATGAGTTTTTCTATAGTCTAGTGAGATGGTAAAGTTGGAAAGGGGTTGGAGTGCCTAGGAAATGTAATAATTCTACATATATTAATCAAATACATCACCGACTACAGGACTGACAAGGAAAAAAGAGATAGTGGGATATGATTCCATGAGAGAGGGGGCTTAAGGGGATAATTCTTGTTATTATATTTTATTCACCAATATTGGTTTTAATTAAGAAAAGTAGTTACATGAGCTTCTTGGGAGGAAGGACATGTGGTTCTTGGTTTCATGTAATTATATAAACCCTTCTTGTGGGTTGTTTGGGGGTTGTTCTTTGTTATTTTCCATTTAATCTCACACTCTTTCCTTGGGTTTCTTCCTGATTTACTCTTGCTAATTTGTGTGCTCTCAGTTGGAACATGGAAACAAATGGCTGGAGGAGGAGAGCCATTGTAAGATGGATGTGAGGAATTACCGATCATTCCAGGTTGGAATGGATGCATGTGGGCATGATATTGATGGTAGTTGTGAAATAACTGTCACAAATGAGAATCCTTGGAGTTTCCAGCATGGATATTTCTTGTCTAGTAGCACTGGATCCTTGGAGAGAAATGGAACAACTTGAGGGACTACATGGAAGAGAAAAGGGTTAATTTATTTGGGTTGTGCATGCTGAAGGGGAAAGAGGGATGCAAATTAAGATTTTTGTGTGTTTGGGAAAAGATGAGAGTTAATTAGCCAACTAGTGTGTTTTTAGATTTGGCCTAGGACTCTTCCTTATGGATTCATAGCCATGGATCGGGCCTGACATGTTGTTGAGAATTGGAATTGTTGTCACCATAACAATTTCTGTGTGAAATCTAGTTTTCAAGACTTAGAGAGGTGCTAAATTGATGTGGAGGCATGAAAAACTAGAAGATAGGGCCAAGTCTAGAGGGAGGAGGCTAAATCTAGCGGTAGTGCATAGTTGATGGGACCCAATAGGTTTCATATCGCAGGCTCTACAGATCAACGGTCGGGGATCGTTTCGGGGGGAGGACTTGCACAGAAGATAATTCCCAAAAGTGGACTGAAAAGTAAACCACAGTTTTGGGTCGGGACCACATGGCGCCACTAGGTGCATTTCAAGGAGATACGCGAGATGCCCCAAACCACTTCCTCTCGCCCCCGAAATCGAGAAATTATATAAAGGGGGCGCTCGTCGTTATTTTATTCTTTCTTCAAATAATAGAACGTTGAAAGTTGGCACAACCACTCCATTCAAACTGAAGCTCAACAGTATGCCAAGATCACACATTTTCTGCTCATTCACAATTATTTTTCATTTCCACCATGGACCCTATCATTATGTCAGTAGCAGATCAAGACCCCGTGTCAAACGAAGAATCCCTAATTGACTGAGATACAGATGTTTTTGACACTTAAATCACCATTTCGCCCATCTTCATGTCCAGAGCTAATCTGTCAGATAATGGAGGGAAGCATATACCCTTCCTGGAAGCAGTCCAATCCACTATAGTCCCTTACATTGTCGAGGTCATGTTCCCTTTCCCTGAATTCATAGGTTGGTGCGTAGAGAAATATTCACAGGAAGAGAAAGTTGTCTTAAATAAACATGGGTCTGAGGTCCTTTGTAGGGTAGAGAGTCTGTCAATTCGAAGCACCCTTGGAATACTAGAGTCCTTCTCCGTAGTGTCTGAACCGTTCGAGGAATAAAATTTGATTATGGTTTACAGGGAGTGTCCATTAGAAGTCAAAGACCTATTCTTACGAACAATTTTCAAACTAGAGCATATTTTTGAAAGTTTTTCCTTGCCAATGAGTGTTAATGTCATGGTTATTGAAGTCCAATGGGTTTGTTCCATACTGAGTTAGATTTTAGGTCTAGATAATGAAAAGTAATGGTCAAGGTCATGTTAGGTTTTCTATTGGAGTTTTTCTAGTTAGAGTCCAGTCATTCATTCTTCATCAGCTTTGATAAATTCATAGCTAATAGTATCCACAGAAAGCTAGTGAATTTTCATTCACTAAGACATTTCAAATATTACACATACATGCTGAAGATTTTCGTGGAAACAAATAAGAGAGAGTTCCCTGAAGCAACATTCATATCAATTCAATGTAAAAGGATCACATTTCTCATTTTTATAAACAAGGTCATGTCCAGGGTTTACAGCCTGATTTTCAACACAAGCCTAACAAGAGTCCTAGATGACATGAGGAGTTATTTACATTCAAATCCAGAAAACAGAGTGGGGGATCGAGTGTTGTTCATGCATTCAACAATGATATGGGTTTATGGTTGTCATGAATCCCCTTATCTTCTACCTATTTTTCTAACACCCAGAGTCTTTTCCCTTGAGTTCATCAAGCAAAGAATCATATCAGAGACAGAGCACTTCCTAAAATTACACAAGGCATCCAACCTCAAATTCCCTTTCATCATTGGACCTTTCATTATCAAGACAACATCATGCTTATCTCAGGTCCAAGCAAATATCAAGGAGTTTGGATTTGCATAGCTACAGGGAAAAATATATGATCCACATCAGATCATATCCAAGAGAAGACTGATGAACAAAAAGTCCCCTTATGAGCATGAACATGTTGAAGGTTTGGATAAATTGGAAAATCTAGAAGTCTGTGTTGATATGGAAGCGATATTGCAACCAACTCAAACACAGAAAGTGGAGGAAAAAATGCAACAGACTCAAACACAGCAAAATCCTCAGAAGACGATCGTTAAAGTCCCTAAGGTAAGTGTTTACAACAAAAGAAGCAGTTTAGAGGCCCTGGGCACCAGTAGTCAACAGACTTCCCCTAAGAATATGAATATCACATAATCCCCACAGATAGTGTATCTACAGGAGGAGGAGCCTAAAGAACAAGTGAATATAGATATGGTGGAAAGTGGCACCAACACTGTAGAAGTTGGGAAAGGAAGCAAGCTCCAAAGTGAAGGCAGCTCAAGAACTTTCAGCAGCAAAAGCACATCTTCGATAAGGCATCTGGAGAGGCCTATCAATCTAAAGAAGCTTTGGCAAAGCAATATGATGAGAAAGGAAACTTGGCTATGAGTGAAATGAGGGAGTTAATCCTTGAAGTAGAAAATATTTCTCATCATAAGTCTTCTATGTTCGCAGTACGAGATATAGAGAAGAAGACATTTAATATAGTATTTGTAGATGAGGATAAAGTATCTAAGATCAAGCTAAAATATGAAAACATAAGTGCTCCGGACAAAGTGAAATTCCACAGGAATACCAGTGATATGATGTATTCAGATTACTTGGGTCAAATCCTAAAGAATTCAAATCTGTCAACTTATGCAATTAAGTTGGAAGGGCAGTTGAGGCAAGAAAACGCATCCAACAGATCTTGGAAAACTCGGTTCAAGAGGCTAGAATATGAAGGCCCTCAGGGAGTGAAATCCTCCTTAGAAGAAAAAGACAAGTTGATTCAAAGCTTTAAAAAGAAACTAAAAATGTTTGTCATAAAACATCCACAAACAATAGAAATGGTTGCTCTAGAAGAGGAGAAGGAGGCATTTCAACAAGAGGCATTGAACTACAAGGCCAAGGTATTACAACTAGAACAAGAAAAATTGAATTGGTCACAAGGGTAGAAATAATTACCAAACATGTTTGTAGTTGTACCTTCTATTACAGAGGTTGGGCCAAGCACTGAGGACTTGTCCAGGCTATGTCACAAGTTATCTTGAAGGTGGGAGAAATCAAAGGGCTAAAGGGAGATATAGAGAAATTGAAGCAAGAAATGAAAACAAAAGATGAGAGGATGGCTCAGTTTCAAAAGTAGAATCAAGCTTTGCAGGAAAGAGTAGACAAGTGGAAAACAAGGTTGAGAGACAAAGGACTGTTGCAAGGATCCAAACACATCATCTGGGATTCTATTGTTGTTGAAGCTACCAAGTTCAGGGTGTACTTGAACTTAGTCAATGAAAAATATAGCATGGCCCGGTAAAATCATGAATCTGGGTAACACTTTTGTGACAATCGGGTCTCCAAAATTTCTAGCGGCAATTTTTCGGCCGAACAAATATTTCTTTCGACCGAAATATTTTTCGGTCGAAAATTTTCACGTCAAATTTAACGGCGCCCTCGAAATTCGTGTACAATGTTTTTTAGATGAATTATTTTCCCATGGTAAGCATATTTTGGCCGAAACGTTTATTTTTAACGGATTCCGTTAAAAACTAGGTTTCGTCCGAAAACTTGAAAATGGGATTGTTTGCAGGAAACTGCAAATTCTCTCCATCCTACTTCATCTTTGAAGGTAGAGGACTCCTACAAATAATCAGAATTTAGTTTGAGAATTGATACCAACATTTTTAAAATTGAATCTACTTTCATTGGGTATATTTTGTTTTCATTTTCATTGTTTTTATCTAATTTTATTTAATTTTATAAAAAAAATCGCTGCATAATATTTTTAGGTGAGATTATGATTCAGTGAAATGAAAAATCCATATCTCTAAAAATACACAACGAAAAATTATGGA
>SNQJ01S0001684.1:86131-113800 GCA_010110895.2 Picea sitchensis
CATAATAAAATAGAGTCTCTGTAGATTGTTGCAGTATATTTCATTTCTTAAGAACATAAGTTTAATAATAGATACATTGTTGTGGAAAACAATAACTCATTATCATTCCTTTCATGTTTAACGAACATACTGTTAAACAATTGTCAAATTGACATATCAAATCTTGATAAAAAAAAATTCAAAAATAGTCATTAGAAATATAACAAAATTATTCATAAGTTTTTTTTTTACTGTAAAGTGAAATTCCAAATAAAAAAAATACTTTTGTATGCTGGAAGTTGAAGAACTTGTGAAAATACAGTTTTTTTTGTCATAAAACAAGCAAAAGTGTTACCCATCTTCATGATTTTACCCGGCCATCACATTCAGAAGCAGGTGCATTGTTGTAAATGAGACCCTAGCTAAGAAACCATTAGAGTGGGCCCAAAATGACATAAACCTGCTAAATTCCATCCCCACTGCAGAACTTCAGACCATTGGGGTCAAAGTTAGGACTAAATTGATCATTTGGGCCAAGAGGGTCATTGCCAAGCATAACCTGCTAAAATCAATCCAAACTAAGGCCATACAGATGGAGCAAACTATACAGGAATTCAAGGATCTGTTTGAAGAGTTGTTCATCAAAGGCCTCCCACCATTTTGGGATGGAAAAGGAAAATTGTATGATCAGAAAGAATATAACTCTCGCCTCGCACAATGCAGGATAGATCACTCCAAGTTTGAAATCCTAGAGGAAAACTTCAAAGGAGAAACCCTAGTTGAATATTTGATTACAGATTTTGAGATCTTGAATCAGTTCAAAATAATGAAGATTGGACTACCAGTCGTGACATATGCCTCTTGCATTAACCTCGAGGTCCTAATCAAAGAAATGATGGACTGTGATATCCCTTCTGACTTGCAGTGGAAAGAGATAGTGCGGCTGGGTAAAACAAAGTGTAGTTTTCCAAGAGCCAGAAGATAATGCCTAGGTGTCACCAAAATGACAGATCAGATAGGGGAACAAAACAGGACAAATGGAAAATAAATAAGCTAAAGAGTCATAGGAATCAGCAGTTGGTTCATGAAACGTTTTTTGATTAATCATTGTAATTGGTTCCCATACCGAAACTGTTAATTGTAATTATTGTAATCAGTTTTAGAAACTGAAACATTTCAGTTCAACTATTGTAATCAGTTTCTAACTAAAGTAACTCGAATTGTATAAATAGTAGAAGTTCCAAATGTATTAATGTTGGAAGAAGTACAAGGGCACAATTCTAGTTGTTTTGAACTCTATTTTAATTTTCTGAAGCTAAATTGAATACATATGCAGAAGTCTTTGAAGTCTCTATGAAAAGATTCTAATGGTGGTGATATGATCTTTGTCTTCTCTCTTTGTATGTATTTCCTGTGTCTCTGATTCCATTTACATTATCTTATGTTTAAATTGGATACTTTAAAGGCCCATAATTCATCTTATGATGCTCTTGGATTAAGCAATTTAAAATGTGTTAAGTTCTTCCTAACTAATTCAAAATTCATTTTATTAATGTTCTGATGTAGTTACTTGTTTTCTCTTTTCTTCTTACACTCTGCAAAATACAAATTATAACTTAGATTCATCGCCTCATTTACAATTTATCCTCTGGAGAAATCTACCAACCAGTCAGTGTTCCTATTATATTTTAGAAATTTGACTCCATAGCCCTGAGTGTCCTCCCCCTTCCTTGCCAACAAATTTATAAAAACCCCAAAAAACAAACTAAACCTAGCCATCGATTGCTAAAGAAACACCAAGTGACACGAGAGAGCCCTCTCTAAGATGAGCAGGATAGTACCCAGCTCTAAAGTTGGTTTGTAGGTTACCTCTGTCATTTATTTTATCAGTTAAACAAATTTACAGAGTGTTAACATTCTAGCGCCATTGTCGGGGAACAAAAGTGAAATATTACCTGGGAAAAGAATGACTTAAAGCTTCAGATTTGATTCTTGAGGGTGACAATGATTCAAACACCTTATTGGTTGAGACTAAAATTACCCTGGCGACTCCATTACTAAGAGACTAGTAGAACAACGTAGTTTGAGATAGACATCCTGGCTCCCAAGAGAATTCACACTAGGAGAAACCCAGACCCAGAAGCAATGATTCATGTCTATGATCCTGAGAATATTGTACACAAAAGAAAATAAAATCCAATAATCCCAGTCTTGTGTTTGGACAGATATTTGTCCTTGCCCAAAGATTGAGTAACAAGCATTGAAGATCTTGATTTTGATGTTAAATTTGATCAAAATTTGTTCATAACTAAATCAGATTCTTGTTTGAGCGAAATTATCTTCGATGATAAAAGGTTCCAAGATTTGATTTTAGCTTCATCTTCTAAACTTATAGTGATTCATACTCAGAACCAACATCCACTCCAAGTCCTTATAGAAGCCATGGAAACTAGGTTTTCTCCTCTTGTACTGCCTGCTCAGTTACATGATTTTCCTTGGGAGTATAATCTAAGGATTAAGTTGTATAATGTTGAAGGTAGTGTTTCATCCCAAAATCATCTAGACTAGTTCAACGAGGATGCAAAAATGAGGTTGTTTGCACAAATTCTTGCAGGAGAAGTTAGAAAGTGGTTTAGAGCCCTCCCAGCAGCTAGTACCATAAATTTTGAAGCCTTTCAAACCAGTTTTCTTGCAAAGTGGGGTGACAAGAAAAACCCCCTTCAGTTGTTAACTCAGTATAACAACATGAGGAGGTCACCTAACGAAACAGTGCAGGATTTTCCAGCCAGATTTGTAAAGGTCTATAATTTAATTCCTACTGAGGTAAAGCCCCGCCCTAAAGCTACTCAACTTAGATATGTTGATTCCTTTGAAAGTGATTTCTCTTTTTTATTAAGGGAAAGAAGATATGATTCATTATATGATATGATGATTGATGCAATAGAAGTTGAGGTAAATCTAATGTCTTCAGGAAAGATCAAATCTAACTCTGATGGGGACATGAACAAGATTCAAGATAAAGCACAACCTTCAACCTCAAAAACATCAGAATAAAGGTTTGAAATAATGATGAAGACCATGGAGAAAATTATGGAGAGAATGGATTTGGAAAGTAATCCTAACACCAGAGAATAGGTTGATGCCCCAACAAGAAATCAGAGAAGACCAGCAATTCCACAAATTAGAAAAAGGGATTAGAGGAACCAGGTTGACCAACAAATAAGACCTCCTTTTCAAAATAATTATGTAAATGATAATTATGATGGAAATTTTGAAGACAACATGCATTGTTGTGATGCTAATGAAACAAAAGTGTTTTGGAATAAAGAAGAACATGACCAGTTCATGGATGCAAATGAAATGTTCATGCAAGAGGAGGAGGAAAGGTTGTCAGTAGAAAAGGAATATTACCAAACAGGGTTGCAAAACACCATCATACAATTCCAGAAGAAATATAATCTACGAAACCTAAAGGTTCCTGCAAATCCTCCAAAATGAAATCCTCCTAAGGGGAATCCTCCAAAAGGAAATCCCACCAAAGAAGCCCAGAAAAACATACATGTTGATGAATGCAGCTATGGGAGACATCCTCCAACTTACAAACCTATGATATGTGGAACATAGAAGCTCTATGATTCTTTCCCTCTGCTTACAAACCTGAGAGAAATCCCCTAAGAAGGGTGTGCGGTTCCTTCCTGAGACAGATTTAGGAACTTAGAAATGACCTCCTCCAATTAGAGAGTGAGAAGAACTCCAGATGATTATTCAGTGGAAAAGCGATCTGTTGAGTTAGGACGTGCCTTTGGCTGAGCACAAGGTGAACATGTGAAATCCCAAAAGTGTTGGGAACATCGTCATGTGAATAGAAATGAAGATGATGTGATAGCCTCCTCTAAGTAGTAGAGTTGATGAAAATACTCCAGATGATTCTCATGTCGGTGGTAGTGGGAAAGAAGATCTGTAGAATCGACGTGCGTGCGGATGAGCACAAGTGAATGTGTGAAGACCTGGTTCTTTTTTGTAATGCAATGAATCAGAGCTATGGAATCCCTATGGATGTGCCCCTAGTGGATTATCACTAGTGGGTGTAGCAAATCCTTTGTTATATATCGTTCAAGAGTCAGACCTACCTGTAACCCTAATTTTTATGTGAAGGGTATAGGTCGGCCCCACCTTAAAATATGTTTAATAATAAATGTAAAAGATAATTAATATTAATATTAATTATTATAATAATAATAAATTATATAGTGAATTAGAGAGGTCGGCCCTGTTGAGTCAATAGACGCATTTTTTGATTGGACAAGTCTAATATAAGTAAGGGATGATTCTCCATTGTGGAATCATAACTTTCTTGTGAGTTGGAAATTTCAGCACATACACTTCTTTGGAAAAAGGTGTGCACCTCTCTTGGGTGCTAGAGTTATAGGTTTTAAGCACCCTCTTGTGTGTTAGGGTTTATCTTGGTGGTGAAGGTCTTTATCTGGAAGAATATAGCAAAGGATTTGGCCGGGTTTTCTTCCCTTGTTGAGAGGGGTTTCCCAGGATACCTGTTGTGTTCTTGTGCATGGTGTTTCTTCTTGTGATCTTGGTTGTTGCAACATTATTGTTTATGGTTAAGTGAAATGATAAAAATCGAATGAACTTCATGCTTAACCTAGATTATGAAAAATCAACATGGTATCAGAGCATAGGTCTTAAAGAACCCATTGCACAAGCATCTATCAGTCTCCTCTCTCTTCTGCAGAACCATACAACCCTCATAGGGTTTCCAGAAAATATGTATGGTCTTCCTTTATGAGGTGTTTCAGCCCTTAAACACTTGAACGTTGGGGTTGATTTTGGCATAGGAGAGTACGGCCTCCTCTAGCGCATCTCCAGAGAATCTCAGAGTAACATTCCAAGCATTTTGAAATTTTGGCCTTAGGGTTTCTAGGGTTTCGCTAATTTCTGCAGAAATTTTAGAATTAGGGTTTCTACAAACTCATTGAAGGAGCTCTTCATATCACCAGTGTTATCCTATCTCTCAAAGGCTTATTGTTGGTAGTCATAAGTCCAATAAAACCTAAAATTTCTAGCCTAGTTGACAAAGGGTTGTGAAGAATCTAAAATTATGATGAACAAAACTATGACTGAAGATAATCTCGATGGATCAAGCAACTTCAAAGTTATTGAAAAACAAGACTTCAGAGGAAGACTTATTGTGGGTAATACAAAATGGTTTACCAGAGACAACTATCAATGAATGGAAGGAAGATGACGTCGGGACAAGGAATCCAGTCACCTACTCAAGCCCTTACTTTGAAGGGACAAATTCAAAATAACAAATATGACAAAAGGTGACATCATGACTATATTCTTCATAAAGATCTCAGAGGATAGATATCATCCAAGAGCCATTGGAGAAATCATATCAGCATCCTTAGGTATGCACTTGTATATAGTATTTGTATCATTGTCATGAGTGAAATTGCAGGAGGAAGGAACCTTTGTTGAAGTCATGGATCCAAAGGGATCTCAGTGCATTCAAAGAAACACCACACTCAAAGTAAAGACTTTGGGTTTGATTGTTGTAATTGTCATTCCTCTAACCTATATTTCTAAAAAAATTCTACATTACAAGTAGGTGTTGTAGTTGTGACAATATTCCTTAAAAAATTTTGATTCTAGAGATGTACTCATTATTCTCCTTTAGGAGATATTCTTATGTTGGTTTTTTTTTGGTTTTCTTATTCCAGATAGGTTAACAAGAAAAGAATATGCTTATCCTTCAGAGGGAGTCACTTGAATCAAAAGGAGACAAAACCATTTGAAAGAGAAGAAGAATAGAACCATCATTGAGACAACCAATGCTACAAAGAATGATTGGAATCCTTCTAGGATGCCATGGGAAGAAGCATGCATGACACAGTATATGTGCAGAACAAGAGTCTTCACCAAACTTGACACAAGATATGTGCAGAACAAAAGTCTTCACAAGATTTTGAAGAAACATAACTCAAGAAGTCTTCACCTATCCCGGAATGAACCTGAGATTGAACACTTCAGGTTATTTGGGCACCCAATGTATTTTCATGTACCCAAAGAGAAGAAGTCCAAGCTAGATCCTTTAGGAAGAAAGGATACAGTGAATATTCAAAGACATCCCTGGTCAGAGAGAGTTTTTTCAAAGACCCGGAGAATCTCATATGGATATTGACAGTGAGACAATACCTTCTCCCCCTTCACAAATTCAGAGGGAGACAGACATTACTCCAAGTTATCTAGTTTCTCCAATTGATATGTTCAGAGATATTGTAGTAGGGCATAATATGCCTACATATACTCACTCTGCAAGAGGCAGAGAAACATACAAGCCTCTGAAGGCACATTCTGAGAAAGCAAAAGATATTTTCGATCTATCCTTCAGTCATGATCCACTTCATTGATGTTGAGACTCCTTGTCTTCAAGAAGAAACAAGAGAACCGGTATGGAAAGATGCCATAATAGAAGAATACCAATTTATATTAAAATAATGATGCATAAGATATTATTCAGGGACCAGAAAGGGAAGTTTGTGGTAAATTCTAAGTGGATCTATATGATCAAGCATGCAGCTGATGAAAGTGTCAAGAAATGCAAAATGATATCTATAGCCAGATGTTTCTCACAAACAGAGGGAGTTGTCTATTATGAGACACTTTATCCAGTGAACCCAATACACTACCATCCATGAGTTGGAACTATATCAGATATATATATTCTTGATAATTTTGGATTTCAATAAGAGTTATGTTGATCCAAACCTATATCATTGCAATGTTGGTGACGAGATCTTGATCCTGATGACTTATTCAAAAAGAGTTGTTGTTGCAAGTAATCCTTGAATTTTGAATTCGATATGAATAATTTGAGTATGATGCACTACTTCTTGGGACAAGAAGTATGACAGATGACCGATATGATTTTTTTGAGTCAAGAAAAATATACAGTGAAAATATTAAAGAAGTTCAATATGACAGAATGCAAAATCCATCGTGATAGATTTAAATAAGAATATTGGTGATGATTCAAATGCAATCGATCCACAACTAATTGGATCACTAATGTATATGGTCAACACCAGACTTGATTCATACCATGCAGTGAATGTGCCTAGTCATTTCACGAGTCAACCAAGACAGACTCACTAGACAACAAAAAAACATGTATTGAGATATATACGAGGCACAGTTGGATAAGGCCTGAGATATACCTCCAGTATAAACTTTAGTTTGCAGGATATGTCGATTCATATTGAGAAGAAAGTATAGTGAATTGAAAAAGCACATCTGGTTGATGTTCTATCATGAATTTTTACATGGTTTCCTAATGCAGCAAGAAACAAAACTCTACAGTCTTGAGTACCACAGAGGAAGAGTATATAGCATCGAGTGTGTGAAGAAATGTGGATTCACAAGATTCTGACATATTTACTTGACCATTAGATGGATCCTATGATGATAACCAATAACCGTGAGTAAAGCACCTTGAGAACCCAGTGTTTCCTAATGGATTGAAATATGATAAGATTAAATATCCTTATTTCAGAGATATGATGCAGAGGAAAATTGTACACATGCAGTACCTTCCTACACCTTAGCAGATTGCAGATATATTCACCAAATTAACTTCGTAAAGAATGGCTCCCTAGTTGAGAGGGAGTGTTGATAACTCCAACCAATAAATAATTCAAAATACATCCGTGTGATACTTGGAATGATAAAGAATTCCTCCCTAGTTGAGAAGGAGTGTTTATGAATGCATCTATGGGAGACATCCTCCAGCTTACAAACTAGTGAGATGTGGAACATAGCATCTATGTGAGTCTTTCCCTCGGTTTACAAACCTAAGAGAAATCCCCTAAGAAGGGTATGTGGTTCCTGCCTGAGACAGAGTTAGGAATGTAGAGATGACCTCGTCCAATCAGAGAGTGAGAAGAACTCTAGATGATTATCCGGTGGAAAATCGATCTTTTGAGTTAGGACATGCATGTGGTTGAGCACAAGGTGAATGTGTGAAATCCCAAAAGTGTTGAGCACTTTGTCATGTGAAATGAAATGAATATGATGTGATAGCCCCCTCTAAGCAGCGGAGTTGACGAGAATACTCCAGATGATTCTCCTGTCGGTGGTAGTGGGAAAGCATATTTGTAGAGTGGGCGTTCCTATGGATGAGCAAAGGTGAACGTGTGAAGACCTGGTTCTTTTGTGTAATGCAGTGAATCAGAGCTATGACATCCCTATGGATGTGCCCCCAGTGGATGAGCACTAGTGGGTGTATCAAATCCTTTGCTATATAATTTTCAAGAGTCAAACCTACCTGTAACCCTAATTTTTATGTGAACGGTACAGGTTGGCCCCACCTTAATATGTTTAATAATAAATGTAAAAGATAATTGATATTAATATAAATATTAATTATTATTATAATAATAAATTATATAATGACTTAGAGAGGTCAGCCATGTTGATCCAATATATGCCTTTGTTGATTGGAGAAGTCTAATATAAATAAGGGATGATTCTCCATTGTGGAATCATATCTTTCTTGTGAGTTTGAAAATTTCAGCAAGTACACTTCTTTGGAAAAAGGTGCGCACCTCTCTTGGGCGCTAGATTTCTAGGGTTTAAGCACCCTCTTGTGTGCTAGGGTTTATCTTGGTGGTGAAGGTCTTTCCCTTGAAGAATATAGCAAAGAATTTGGTTGGGTTTTCTTCCCTTGTTGAGAAGGGTTTCCTAGGATACTTCTTGTGTTCTTGTGCATGAGGTTTCTTCTTGTGATCTTGGTTGCTGCAACATTATTGTTTATGGTTAAGTGAAATGCTAAAAATGGAATGAACTTCATGCTTAACCTAGCTTATGAAAAATCAACAATACCTTATTCAAGTCAGCCTAAAAGGGACTATGCTGCAAAAGATGTCATGGACAAAGGAAAGAAGAAAGAAGATCCCCAGAAGAAAGTACCTGAAACAACAAAAGAGATAGTCATCAAAGAAATAGAAAAAAACCCATCCTCCTTTGATTTTGAAAGTGATATGGCCAAAATTAAAATCTTTGTACCATTCAACGAGTTGATAAAGAAAACTGAATATAGAAATCAGATCATCAAGATGCTCAATATGGAACAAACTTCTGACACTTTGAACATACAAGATGATCATCTTTCCATCTTGTTTGGCCCACATGTGGAAGAAAGTAGTGATGTTGATGAAGTCCCTCAGTTTTATGTCAGTCTGAAGATCCATGATATGACTCTGCACAATGCTATGTTGGATTTAGGTGCATCCCGTAACCTGATCCCCAAGGTGGTCATGGACCAATTGGGATTGGACATCACAAGGCCTTACAAATATATTTTCTCCTTCGATTCAAGGAAGGTGAAGTGCCTGGGCCTAATCAAAGATCTGGTGGTTTCTTTGTCCCAAATCCCAGCAAAAAACATGGTAATGGTTGTGGTGGAGGCTGATATTCCTCCTAAGTTTGGCATGTTGTTGTCTAGGTCATGGGCTGCAAAGTTGAAGGGGACTCTGCAAATGGATATGCCATACGCCACTATCCTTGTGTTTGGTCAAGACAGGAAGTTGTACATGGAAGTATTGCTCAAATACATGGTTAGTAAAAAGGCCCAATAGAATAACCATCCCATCTACTCTGTGGAGATAAAGTTGGGTTCTTCCATTTTCTTCAACAATTTGTGTTTTGAAGACAAAGGGCCAGAGATTGATAGGGTTGTTGAAGACAAAACTAATCAGCAGATTGAGAAAATTTTAGAACAACAGGACAGTGCAAAGGATGAGATGTGTAGCATGAGCTTCGATGGAGTTGTCAGTAGAGAGGGGGCATGGGCTGGTGTGTCGATAAATCCCCCTAGACTAGCCACAAAATTGTGCTCTTATAAACTTGGTTTTGATTGCACAAACAACATGGTTGAATATGAGGCACTGGTGTTGGGTTTGAAGGCTTTGAAAGAGATGGGTGCTACGAGGATAGTTGTTCATGGAGATTTTGAGTTGATCATAAATTAGGTAAAGACAATATATCAAGCAAAGCACCTCAAATTGAGAGCATACAGGAATACAATGCTTGACCTTCTTGAAGGATTTTTAGAATATAGCCTCTCAGCAATTCCAAGGGGTCAGAATCAGATTGTTGATGCTCTTGCCACTTCGGCTTCAGTTTTCAAAATTCCAATCTTTCCTAGTAGGGGATATGAAGTTGAGATCAAGAACAGACCGATAGTTCCTGATAATATTAAGTACTGGTAGGTTTTTAAAGATGATAAACAAATAGAAATTTTCATCAAGATGGAAGATGAATTTGAAAATTGTGATGAAGAGGAATCTGCAGGTGTGTTTGCAGATGATGACTACTTTAAAAATCAAATTGCTGGTAAAGACATAATGTAGCTAAAGAATAACATCATCCCTAAAGGCCAACTACCGTTAAAGCAACTTTTTGACAACAATGATGTGGCCAGGAGCCCTAAAATTACTGCAAGTGATGAAGATGTTGAATATTGCAACATTGGGACTCAGGAAGATCCAAAAATCATCAATTTGTCCAAAACACTCAGCCATGACGTCAAGCAAACATATATCAATTTAATGAAATAATACCCTGATGTTTTTTCCTGGAGTTATGAAGACCTGAAATTTTATGATACCAAGGTAATTTAGCATGTGATTCCACTCAAGGAAGGTCACAAACCTTTCAAACATAAATTAAGAAGAATCAATCCTTTGTTTTTCCCCTTAATTGAAAAAGAGATAAAGAAATTGTTTGAAGCCAAGATCATAGTGTCCCTAATATTTTCTAAGTGGGTGGAAAATATGGTACCTGTCAGAAAGAAGAGCGTGGAGATCAGATTATGTGTAGACTTCAGAAATATAAACAGAGTATCTCTCAAGGATAATTACCCATTGCCTAAGATGGATCAAATACTGCAGAAAGTGGTTGGTTCTCAGAAAATATCAATGTTGGATGGTTTCTCTGGGTATAACTAGATCATGTTACACCCTAATGAGCAAGAAAAAAAATCCTTCACAACACCATGTGGCACCTTCATGTATGCCAAAATTCCATTTGGACTCATGAATGCAGGAGAAACATTTCAAAGAGCTATGGACATAGATTCTACTGATGAGAAAGACAAATTCATTGTTATTTACTTAGATGATATCATTGTGTATTCGGTTTCTGATGAAGAATGTCCCAAGCATATAAAAAGGACTTTTCAGAAGTGTATAAAGTTTGTCATTTCATTGAACCACAAGAAGTCAAATTTTGGCATGGAAGAAATGAAGCTGATTGGTCACATTATATCAAAGGAGGGAATAAAGATAGATCCTAGCAAGGTTGAAAGAATCCTGAAAATTGGCACGCCTAGAAGGAAAAAGGATCTACAATATTTCTTAGGAAAAGTAATTTTTTTGAGAAGATTCATCCCTAACCTCGCTAAAATCATAAAGCATATCACTAACATGCTCAAGAAAAGAAATGAGATAAAGTGGACTCCTCAAGCCATGAAATATTTTGAAGATGTCAAAGTGGCATTGATCAATTCCCCAGTACTAGCTAGTCCCAATTTTGAAAAAGACTTTATATTGTTTTCTTTTGCCTCAGAGAACACCATTGTTGGCGTCTTATTACAGAAAGATGAACAAAACTTTGAGAAGCCTATAGCCTACTTCAACAAAACATTGAGGGACTCTCCATTGAAATATGATATCATGGAAAAGTAAGCTTATGTGTTGGTTAAGGCCCTAAAGGAGTTCAGAGTTTATATATTGCATTACCACATTGTGGCTTATGTACCCAATAGTTCTATGAAGGACATCTTAACTCAGCCATATCCTGAGGGAAAAAGGGGCAAGTGGATAGATGTGTTATTTGAATATGACCTTGAGATCCCACCTACAAATTTAATCAAGGGGAAAGGAATTACAAAGTTGATGGATCAGTCAAATTGTGAACTCTTGGGAATTAATTTCATTGTTGATTTGTCTACAAATTCAAGAGAAGAAGAAATCTCCCAGATATCCCAAACATTCCTTGACTCCCCATGGTATGCAGATATCATCTATGTGTTGAGAAATTTGCAGGCTCCTCCTGAATTGACTAAAACCAAGGCCAAGTTCTTAAAGATGAAAGCAACAAATTTTTGTATTGTAAATCAATCTTTGTATTGGAAAGATCCAGGAGGAATCTTGTTGAGTTGTTTGTTGGAGGAAGAAGCAAAGAGGACCATCAATGAATTCCATAACGGTGACTATGGAGGACACCATTATTGGAAAAATATTGTGCACAAGATATTGAGGGTTGGGTTCTATTGGTCTATCATTTTTTCTGTTGTCTACAAAGAGGTTTCGAGATGTCATGAATGCCAATTTTTTTATGGGAAGACAAAATTGCATCCTTTTCCCTTGAAAACCATCTCTGTTGAGGCACCTTTCATACAATGAGGCCTTGATTTCATAGGAGAAATCCATCCATAGTCCTCATCTCAGCACAAGTGGATCTTGACAGCCACATATTACTTCACCAAGTGGATTGAGGAAGTTCCCACCAGATAGACCACAAATGCGGTTATCATCCAGTTTTTGGAAGACAATATTTTGTCTAGGGTTGGGTGTCCAATCAAAATCATTACAAACAATGCAACAACATTTAAATCCAAAAAGATGGAGAAATTTTGTAGTGACTACAACATAACTCTTGGCCACTCTACTTGTTATTACCCTCAAGGTAATGGTTTGGTTGAGTCATCCAATAAGAGCTTAACCAGAATTATCAAAAATTTGTTGCAAGATAACAAAAAAGCTTGGCACAAAAAGCTCATCCATTCACTATGGGATGACAGGATCACTCCAAAAAGATCTATTGCCACTTCAACCTTCTAGATTGTTTATGGAACATAAGCAATTTTTCCTACTACATTAGGGTTTCCAGTGATGAGATGGTTACAGGAGCAAGATGTTGAAACAAATGCCACTCGAAGAAGAAAAGATGAATTGATCAATCTCCAACAGACAAGAGAAAAAGCCTTCAACAATGCTCAGCTGCACCAAGACAAGATTAAAAAGGATTTTGACAAGCATACCAAGGAGGATGATTTCAAAGTGGGAGGCTTGGTATTGATATGGGATGCCAGAAATGAAGACAAGAGAAAGCATGGGAAATTTGACCATCTATGGTTGGGACCCTTCAAAATTGTGGCATACCATGGAAATAATGCCTATCGGATACAGGAAAGTAATGGAGACATTGTTGGAGAAGGACCTGTGAATGGAAGTTTCCTCAAACATTATATCATTTAAAGCAACCATCACCCTTTCCATTCATTGTACATAACCGTTTTGTTTTTCAGTTGAAGCAATTGAAGTTAAAGCAGCAGAATTGAAGCCCGAGGTGAGGGCCCTGAGTTATGTTGAGTAGATTTTTGAACTTTCCAAATAAATGTTGGTAAATTCAGTTGCATGAGTAAAATAATATCCCAATGGGTAGGCACTTGGTATATCGTTATTTTCTACCTCACAGGGAGGATAACATCCCCAGTTGGAGCCCATGTTGTCACCATAAAAATTTCTGTGTGAAATCTAGTTTTCAAGACTTAGTGAGGCGCTAAATTGATGTGGAGGCATGAAAAACTAGAAGACAAGGCCAAGTCTAGCAGAAGGAGGATAAATCAAGTGGTAGTGCGGAGTTGATGGGACCTGACAGGTCGTAAATCGCAGGGACTATAGATCAATCGTTGTGGATTGTTTCAGGGGGAGGACATGAACGGAAGATAATTCCCGAAAGTGGGCCGAAAAGTAAACAACTATTATAGGTCGGGACCACATGGTGCCACCATGTACATTTCAGGGCGATAAGCGGGTTTCCCCAAACCACTTCCTCTCGCCCCCAAAATTAGGAAAGTATATAAAGGGGGTGCTCATAGTTATTTTATTATTTCTTCAAATACTGTAACGTTGAAAGTTGGCGTGACCACTCCATTCAAACTGAAGCTCAACAGTTCGCCAATATCATGCCTTTTCCACTCATTCACATGTATTTTTTATCACTACCATGGACCCTGCCATTATTTTAGTAGTAGAGCAAGACCCCATGTCAAATGAAGAAGCCCTAATTGATCGAGATTCAGATGTTTTCGACACTAAAATCACCATTTTTCCCATATCCGTGTCCAAAGATAATATGTCTGATAATGTAGGGAAGCAGATACCCTTCCTGGAAGCATTCCAGGCTACTATATTCCCTTATGTTGTCAAGGTCACATTCCCTTTCCCTGAATTCATAGGTTGGTGCACAGAGAAATATTCACAGGAAGATCAAGTTGTCTTAAATAAATAGGGGTTTGAGGTCCTATGTAGGGTAGAGAGTCTGTCAATTCGAAGCTCCCTTGGCATACCGGAGTCCTTCTCTACAGTTTCTGAACCATTCGAGGAAGAAAAATTGATTATGGTTTACAGGGAGTGTCCATCAGAAGTCAAAGACCTATTCTTACGAACAATTATCAAACCAGAGCATATTTCCGAAATTATGTCCCTCCCAATGAGTGTTAATGTCATGGTTATTGAAGTCCAATGGGTATGTTCCATACTGAGTCAGATTTTAGGTCTAGATAATGACAAGTATGTGGTCGAGGTCATGTTAGGTTTTTTATTGGCATTTTTCTAGTCAGAGTCCAATCAGTCAGTCTGCATCAACTTCGATAAATTCATAGCTAATAATATCCATAGACAGCTAGTGTTTTTTTAGTCACTAAGACATTTCAGATATTACATATACTTATTGAAGATTTTCCTAGAAATAAACAATAGAGAGTTCCCTGAAGCAACATTCATATCAATTGAATGTAAAAGGATCACATTTCTCATTTTTATCAACAAGGTCATGTCCAGGTTTTATAGCTTGATTTTCAACACCAACCTACCAAGAGTCTTGGATGACATCAGAATTTCTTTAAAGCCAAATCCAGAAAACAGAGTGGGGGACTAGGTGTTGTTCATGCATTCAACAGTGAGATGGGTTTATGGTTTTCATGAATCCCCCTATCTTCTACCTATTTTTCTGACACCCAGAGTCTTTTCCCTTGAGTTCATTAGGCAAATAATCATATCAGAGACAAAGCATTTCCTCAAATTACACAAGGAATCCAACCTCAAATTTCCTTTCATCATTGGACATTTCATTATCAATACAAGATCGCGCTTATCTCAGGTCCAAGCAAAGCTCAAGGATTTTGGATTTGCATAGCTATAGGGAATAAGATATGATCCACATCAGATCATATCCAAGAGAATACTAGTGAAAAAATAGGCCCCTTATGAGCATGAACATGTTGAAGGTTTGGAAAAATTGGTAAGTCTAGAAATCTGTGTTGATATGGAAGTGATCTTGCAAACAACTCAAACATAGCAAGTGGAGGCAAACTTGCAATAGAATCAAACACAACAAACTCCTCAGAAGTTGATAGTTAAATTCCCCAAGGTAGGTGTTTACAACAAAAGAAGCAGTTTAGAGGCCCCGAGCACCAGCAGTTAACAGACTGCCCCTAAGAAGATGAAGATCACACAATCCCCACAAATAGTGGATCTAGAGGAGGAGGAGACTAAAGAACAAGTGAATATGGATATGGTGGAAAGTGGCACCAACACTGTAGAATTTGGGAAAGGAATAAATCTCCAAAGTGAAGGAAGCTCAAGAAATTTCAGCAGCAAAAAGCACATCTTTCTTAAGGCACTTGGAGAAGCCTATCAATCTAAAGAATATTTGGCAAAGCAATATGTTGAGAAAGGAAACTTGGCTATGAGTGAAATGAGGGAGTTAATCCCTGAAGTAGAAAAGATTTCTTAGCACAAGTATTCTATGTTCACAGTAAGAGATATAGAGAAGAAGACATTAAATATAGTAGTTGTAGATGAGGATAAAGTATATGAGATCAAGCTAAAATATGAAAACATCAGTGCTACAGACAAAGTGAAATTCCATAGGAATACTAGTGATATGTTGTATTCAGATTACTTGGGTCTAAGACTAAAGAATTCAAAGCTTTCAACTTATGAAATTAATTTGGAAGGGCAGTTGAGGCAATAAAAAGCATCCAACAGAGCTTGGGAAACTCAGGTCAAGAGGCTAGAATCTAAAGTCCCTCATGGAGTGAAAACCTCCTTAGAAGAAAAAGAAAAGTCGATTCAAAACTTGAAAAAGAAACTAAAAATGTCTGCCACAGAGCATCCACAAACATCATAACTGGTTTCTCTAGAACAGGAGAAGGAGGCATTTCGACAAGAGTCATTGAACTCCAAGGCCAAGGTATTGCAGCTAGAGCAAGAAAAGGTGAATTGGTCACAAGGATAGACATAATTACCAAAAAATGGTTGTAGTTGTACCTTCTACTACAGAGGTTGGGCCAAGAACTGAAGGACTTGTCTAGGCTATGTCACAAGTTATCTTTAAGGTGGGAGAAATCAAAGGGATAAAGGGAGATATAGAGAAACTAAAGAAGGAAATGAAAACAAAAGATGAGAGGATGTCTCAATTTCAAAAGGAGAATCAAGATTTGAAGGAAAGAGTAGACAAGTTGAAAACAAGGTTGAGAGGAAAATGATTGTTGTAGGGAGACAAACACATCAAATGGGATTATATTGTTGTTGAAGCTGCCAAGTTCAGGGTGTACTTGAACTTCGTCAATGACAAATATAGCATATCTATCACAGCTAAAAGTAGGTGCACTGTTGTAAATGAGACCCTAGCAAAGAAACCATCAGAGTGGGCCCAAAATTCCATAAACCTTCTAAATTCCATCCCTGTTGTAGGAATTCAGAGCATTGGGTTCAAAGATAGGAGTACATTGATCATCTGGGCCAGGAGGGTCAATGCCAAGAATAACCTGCTAAAATCATTACAAACCAAGGCCATACAGATGGACAAAAGTATAAAGGAATTCAAGGATTTGTTTGAAGAGTTGTTCATCAAAGGCCTCCCACCATTTTGGGATGGAAAAGGAAAATTGTATGATCAGGAGGAATGCAACTCTCGCCTCGCTTAATGTAGGATGGATCACTCCAAGTTTGAAATCCTAGAGGAAAACTTGAAAGGAGAAACCTTGGTTGAATATTTGATTACAGATTTTGATATTATGAATCAGTTCAAAAAAGTGAAGATTAGACTGCCAATCATGATGTATGCCTCTTGCATTGAACTCGAGATCCTAATCAAATAAATGATGGACTATGATATCCCTTTTGACTTGCAGTGGAAAGAGATAGAGTGGTTGGGTAAAACAAAGTGCAGTTTTCCAGGAACCAATAGATAATGCCTAGGTGTCACCTAAATGTCAGATCAAACAGAGGAATAAAATAGGAAAAATGGAAAATAAAGAAGCTGAAGAGTCAGAGGAATCGGCAGTTGGTTCATGAAACGCTTTTTGATTAATCATTGTAATCGGTTCTGATACTAAAACTATCAGTTGTAATTATTGTAATCAGTTTTAGGAACTAAAATGTTTCAGTTAAACTATTGTAATTAGTTTCTAACTAAAGGAACTCGAATTGTATAAATAGTAGAAGTTCCAAATGTATTAATGTTGGTACAAGTGCAAGGGCACAATTCTAGATGTTCTGAACTCTATTGTAATTTTCTGAATCTGAATTGAATACATATGCAGAATTCTTTGAAGTCTCTATGAAAATATTCTAATGGTGGTGATATGAGCAAGTTGTCTTCCCTCTTTGTATGTATTTCCTGTGTCTCTGATTCCATTTACATTATCTTATGTTTAAATTGGATGGTTTAAAGGCCCATAATTCATCGTATGATGCTATTGGCTTAAGCAATTTAAACTATGTTAAGTTCTTCCTAACTGATTCAGAATTCATTTTATTAATGCTCTGATGCAGTTACTTGTTTTCTCTTTTCTTCTTACACTCTGCAAATTACAAATTATAACTCGGATTCATTGCCTCATTTATCCTTTATCCTCTGGAGAATTCTACCGACCAGTCAGTGTTCCTATTCCTTTTCAGAAATTTGACTCCATAGCCCTGAGTGTCCTCCCCCTTCCTTGCCAGAAAATTTATAAAACCCCCCAAAAACAAACTAAACCTAGCCATCGATTTCTAAAGAAACACTAAGTGACACAATAGAGCCCTCTCTGAGCTGAGCAGTCTAATACCTAGATCTAAAGTTGGTTTGTAGGTTACCTATGTCGTTTGTTTTATTAGTCAAACAAATTTACAGAGTGCTAATAGGAACATAGATGTGTATGGTTGGGAGGGATGTCCTTGGTCTGCAACCAATTGGTGATTGTTTAATTAAAGATAAGTGCTCTCTGTGTTTTCTGTATAATGTATATTATGTTGTGCATTATTATTATTATCTCTTAGAGATGTATTTATGTGTGCAAGTTTCTTGGTTAATTTTTGTGCATGGTATGTCATTCATTTCTTTTATGTTGTAGCATGAATATTGATTATTGCATGTGTGCTTAGTGCAATCGTTCATGCAGATTTTTGAATTAATTATTATCAGAATTTGAAATTAGTTTAGAAGTGAGTTTTTTGAGGTAGTGTGTCTCGCATGCTGGTGGTTGGGTACATTACAGATTGATATCAAAGCTTTTGGTTGTAACACCAGACTGGTATGGGCCAGAGTGAGTGTGAATTTGAGAAATTCTTAGTGGAAGACTTTGATTTGAGAGAAATTGGGGGAAAATGGAAAGTTTAGAGAGAAAGATCCCCGAATTCGTGGGCATATTTGAGTTTTAAATTATTTAGACTAACTAAGAAGTTTAAAATATTTGATCTACAGAGTTGTAGAGGCGAATTCGACTATGAAGGTAAAAAAAATTCAAAGTTTTACTAGTTGCAGTAGCATGGGGAAAAGTTTAGAGAATCGACGACTGAGATCATATTCCATCTCAAGATTGACAACCCATATTCATTCTTGAAAATTTTTAAAATCCTAATGTTTTCAAATTTTGACAAAGTTATCAGATCGACGAGTGAGATTATTTTCGGTGGTTTGGAAAATGTGGAAGATTGATGGTTTGTGTTCATTTTCGGTCATTTGGGAAGTTAGAGGAAATAAATGGTCGAGATTAGTTTTATTAGGATATCAACGGCCTATATTCGCCTAGGTTTTAGCCAAAAATTGCTAAGTGTTGAAATTTGTTAATAGAAATCTCTGATTGTTGATGGTCGATGGTCAGTGGTTGACATATTTTGGTGAAGTTTTTAGTTCGTCAACAGAAAACTTCGATTTTCGATGGATGATGGTATCATATAGGAGAGTTTGGTGAAGTGTCGAATTTCGGCCAAATGAAATTCTATACCGCCATCAGTCGATGGTCAGGGATCAGTGAGTTTTGGCGAAGTGTTGAAGTTCGCCAAGAGACATCTTCAATCATTAATGACCGATGGTCGAGCATCGACAGATTTAGTGCGAAGTTTAGATTCGTCCACGAGAAATTGTTGATGGTCCATGAAGGAAAGAGGATGATGATGTGTCATTCCACGTCAACATCCACGTGTCATGCCACATCAACATAGTCGATCGTCGATTGTTGGGGTTCAACGATATTTGTGAGAAATCTTGGTTTTTCGGGGAAGATAACTAATGGTTGATCATCAATCATCGGGCATCAACGCGATTCGTGGGAGACTTTTGGTTTGCAGAGAAAAACAATCGACGACTGATGGTTGATGATCGATCATCATGAGATTGGTGGGAATTTTTGGTTCACAAAGGAAATCATTGGTCCTTGATCATCAATTGTTGATAGAGCGCAAATCAATGGCCCATAATGCTTTCGACTTGAGATCAAGGGTGCAGATTGCACTTAGTCCATTTCAATTTAGAGCCATTTTCTTATTTTATCCATAACTAGAGAAAATTAAGTCATATTGAGATGAAACTTATGGGTTTTTCCACAGAGAGGGGATCTACAAAAGTGTTAGAGAGGACCTTTGTCTAATTCGGCTTGGATTTGTCTGAAACTGCAAAATAGTGGCTTTTAAAGATCTGTGTCCAAATCATTGGCAGACTTCCAGTTTAAGCTAAAATTATTGGAGAGTGTCTAAAAAGAAGACACATAAATAGCCTGTGAAGGCATTGAATAAATCATAATGGGATTGGAATGGGGATGCTGAAATAGGCCAAAATCCATTATTCCAAGCCACTTTTTGGGGATTTTTGAGATGTTTAGAATAAGAAAAGTGACCTCAGATCACAAAAATGAAAACTTTTGTTTCCTCAATATTTTATATACTCATTAATAAAACAAATTTGGTTTAGTGAAATTTTTCTAGAAGTGCACAGATTGTGAGATAGCTAGTTTTGCTAGAAATTCTAAGTCTGGAAAAATGGTTGAAAAAGGACAAAGTTATTGATTCCATATTGTTGCATTTTTTTTATTGGAACATTATATTGACAATATGAGAGTTGTTATGAATTCCTTTCCATTATTTCTAAATATGTATCATATAAATTTTTCTCTATTTCCTAACATATTTTCGTTTGCAGTTGACAGAAGTTGGCATTTCAATAAAATTGCACCAGTGGAGAAAATTCACAAAAAGGGTGAAAGTGGATTTTTTAGGAAGCCATAACTTTTAGCTTAGATATCGGATTGAGGAATGAGTATAGTCGTTGGAAATATTATCCATAGGAGAATAACCTAGAATTATCATAATTTGGTGAATGTTGATATAATTCTTCATGAATTGAGAAGAAAAAAGACCTATAGTCATAATTGACAAATTTTTTATAATATGTATACTTCTAACAAAAATGGTTTCTTGCAGATTTGGAAGAATTCAAAGTATAATTGGATAAATTCAATCTTGGGATCGGATATCATAGTCATGGAATAATGATAGATCTTGTAGAAGTTAGATGAGGTAATAAAGAGCTACATGACAAGTAATAAAAAGTGGATAAATAACTCAAGAAGAGTGAAACTAAGGAATTATTATTCATCTTCTATAGAATTTGAATGAATTGCAAGGCAAAAAAACAAGAATCCTCACATAGGATATGAATCTAGTGGGTGAAGAATGTCATTAATTGGAATAGAAAGGAAAAGTAAGACTTCATAGCCTTGAAGGTAGAAATGTGTAGATAGTTGTAAGCTTGATGTGAAAGAGAACGAGTAAGAGGTGATGTGTGGATCATCTCTATGTGCCAAGCACATGAGTTCTTGGGAAGGATTTTATAGCTATGACTTAGCTACTTGTCTAAAATTACTCAAAAGAAGAAATCCAGTTATGATATCAGAGTTCAAAGTGGAAGCAAGATACAGTGTAGAAATCAACAATATATTGATGAAGGTTCTTTCACTTGAAAAGTGTCACTAAATGAAATAGACTTCCAATGGGAATGGTCAGGAGTGGGAAAAGTATGGATTCACAGAGAATTTTTAAATGAAGTGAAAATAGTTGTTTCCCAAAATTAGAAAATCCAATGGACAACTAGAAGTAATAAAAAGGATGCGGAATGATTATGGGTAAATTGATTCAAGGATGGTGTGGTAGCAGAGTTATGGAATATTGTGAGATGCCTCATTCCAAGGTATTGGAATGTTTCATAAAGGTAAAATTTTGGGTATGACTCCCTAAGATAAGTTGTTGCAAATAGAACACATTGGTTGGTTAGCAGAATGGCCAAGTGGAACTTGGCTAGAAGGAGTTCATACTATGGAATAATAGTACAGATGAGCATATTGGGAGCACACAAGGGAGCAATAATCTAAATAAATTCAAGGACAACTAGCTAAAACATAAATAAATAAATAATAAGTGAATTGAAACAGAAATATACTAGAGTGCATAATGCATACAAAGAATTTAGAATGCATATGCATTCATAGGAATGATGATAGTGAATGCTTCGTGCATATGAATGTGTATTTGTGCATATGTACATGCTTGGATATGCATGACATGACTTTGAACTTAGAATATTTTTCTATTATGAAATAATGATGTTATGGCGATTGAGTATGACTAATAATGGATTGTGTATTCGGGAAAGAAATGATATATCATGGTTAAATATGTGGATAATGTTGTTGCTTATGATTTCCATATATGTGAAACCCATGAAGGTGGTAGGAATGGTGATCAAAAGGATGAAGGAGGAAACCTGCAAGCTTCTACAAATGCCAGCTGATTAGGTAGCATCAATTAGGTTGATAATATCCATGCAGGTATGTATTTTATTGCTTATGATGTTGAAGGGAATTGAGGTCAGAATTCCCTTGGTTCATTTTTCAATATTTAAATTGATATGTAATGGTCAAATGCCTAGAGTATGTAAATTTTGTTGATACTAGAATGCATTTAGTTAAAATGTTAGTTGCATATTTTGTTATGATTGGTTATGAGATCATAACCAGGTCAAATCATGAGACATACTCCTACTATAGAAATGAATATACATAGGTCTAGTCATGTGTGAGACCATGATATGGCTAGATACTGAAGGGTTAGAACATTATGTGAGTGCTCAATGGCTTCCCCTATATAGTTCATGTTTGGAATGCAACCTCTTTGTTGACATTGAAGAGAACTTCAGAATTATATTTTGTTCTGTTGTGCATGGGTTAAAGAGGAAGGTATCCAAGTAATCAACCAGTATTGGGAAGAGTTTGAATGATGTGTTGAGGCATTGGCCAGACCTTCTAGGTCATCGTGGTGGAATGCATAACATATTTATGTGGTATTATGTGATCAATGTAAGGATTTCTTATGTAGATGTGGCCATGGGTATTGACACCTTGATTTTTGTTATTTTATTCATAATCATTTGTTACATTATGAAAATCATGTGGTGATGAAAATACATAATGATGGATATATACATTATATTTAATATGAATACTAGCTAAAGGTGATTGGATTTTTGTTGTTACAATTCTGAGATCACTTTTTTGAGCTATTGAAAATGTTACAAGTGGTATTAAAGGAATGATTAAATGCATTTTGGTGAATTAATGTATATGTTATATGACATAGAAATCATTATTCTAACACCTGAAATAATGTGAGTATTGTTAACTCATGAATTTGAGAACAATTCAGGAGTTGTTAGATATTGCAACAAGAAAGTTGCAGGTTAAAGTAGTTACATAAGGATGAATTATGGAAAAGTTATGTTGAGGTAATAAAGTAATAAAAATATTGGTTCCTAGACAAGGGAATGATTCAGTGTGTGTTTCCAAATCAGATGATCCAGGAAGATTACTCTCCTTCCTCCACTGGCAACTATAGAATTTCCCCCATTCTCACTGAGCTAAGGGCTTCCATGGGTTTATCAGGTAGTTTGTCAATTGCATTTTCTACACAAGGGATCCCCTTCTCTACTATACAGTCTCTCGATGACCTCCCCTTACCATTGTTGGTTTATGTCTAGTAAGTACCAAGTTGCATCCCTTTATTGCTCAAGTATGGATCTGAGTCTTCTCTGTTTTAGGTTGATCATCATTAAATTGGACGATCTTTCTCTTTTTCTTCAATGAAATCTTTCATACCTATTCCTTTATTTGATTTGAATTAGTGAACGTCCTTTCTAATTATGCCCTTCATCTACAAGCGCGTACCACTTGTACTCTTTCTCAAATTATTTTCCTCTATTCGATATGTGTTATGTTCTCTTTTGATACCACTCTTGGAAACTGGTTGTTTTTTTTTTTCTTCTTCTCGGGTCTCTACCTCTCACCATATCCTCCTCCCTCTTTCTCTATCTCTCGTATGTCTGTCTGGGTGATGTTTTTCACCTTTGGTCTCTTCCTTGCCAATCTTTGGGAATCCCGTGGCTTCTTTCAGATGCCACCTGTTGTCTGAATTCCTAATCCATATGGGGTAATCCATGGTGTACTCTACGTCAGGTCATCCAATCGACCCTTTCCTTCTCTAAGAGACCAAACTATCAATAGTTATTAACTGTGTCAACCACTGATCTGACCTCCATAATTGGTCATGTGGTTTCCTTCCGATCTAGGTACCCTGGTAGGTGTCAGTTCATGTTTGGAAGAATAAGCTATCTTGTTAAGAAATCTTCTTATTTTCTTCACTAAAAACATCTCAGCTCCACCTTTCCAACCCACTTCATCAATCCATGCTTAATGAATTCCACATGTAATATCATGTGGCTAGTATCTTCAAGAATCTTTCCTTGTTAATAAATTGTCTAATGTTTTTATTCATCAAAACAAGATTACAAGCTTCATAACATAATCATATGAAATCTTAAGAATAATTACAATCATAGGAGAAAACATAATGTTACACTATCTTTAAAAAATGTCTACTTTATTAATACATATTCATTACATATATTAAATTAAATTAATTTGATATACATTAGATTAAATTAATTTGACATATCTAGAAACCTATTTTCATAATAAAAAATAAAAAATAAAAAATAAACTTTTTCAAAGATCTTTATACATTACTTTCAAATTGATTAATTCCAGGTTCATATTGAATTGGGAAAAGTGTTAGTTATTTTTAATACTTCTCTCCTTTCAATGTTAATGTGTTTTTATTTTTAATACTTTTCTCCTTTCAATGTTAATGTTTAAAATACAGAGTTTTGGTTTGGTTTTTTATTAGTTTAATAATGATGCACTCATCACTAATATGAAGTATTTTTTAATTGTTTTTAGTTTTTAAGGTATTTTATCTTATTATATTTAATAAGAATAATTTAAAGAAGTGAAATTAGCAATGAAGTTGTTTAAAAATATGTTTTAAAATAATATTGTAAGTTGTTCAAAACAAAAAGTTAAAGTAATTATGAAACATTTGAAACTTGTAATAATGTATTATCTATCTCGTAATATTGTATATTGTTCAAAATAAAAAGAGAAATTAATTATAAAACACTTGAAACTTGTAATAATGTATTATTTAAATCCATAACCTAAAAGAAAAGTAAAAGTGACAGTGGTTGTTCCATGCTTTTAAAAGTTGAAGTAGAATTGCCTCATTTTAAAAACATGGTCCTAAGATACACACTAGAGAACATAAAGAAAGAAAAACTCTTCCAAGAAAACATTAAGGATTTGTGTTTAAGAAACCTTACTCTAACTAGGAATTTTTAATGGGGATCTCTTATTTCAAATAATTATATGAAAAGTGTGATGTTTTCTCTAATGTTATTTTTTTACAAAAACATGTATGTATTTTATTGAAAGGATGGTTGTTCCATAGCAAAAACAACTCAGAAGTACAAATTATCAAAATGGTCTATGGCCTAGTGCAACTTTACAGAATTACATATGACATGATTGCTCCTAAAGATGTGATTAAAGACCTTAATACTACTATAGAAATGCCATGGGTAAACTTTTACAAAGGAGAATAACAAGAAACAATTTTGGTCTGCATAAAAATGTGCTTAAAAGAGTTTAAGATTTGTGTCCACCTCTCCTGGTGTTGCTTCGCGCAAATTGAATCAGAAGAGGTTGAATCACTTCGCATGACGTTTTGTTGATCCTTGTGATGGAAAAGGTTGTGATTAGGCGTGATCCTATGGTGGAATATTTTGAGCTTCACAACGTAGAGACCGAATTTGGGTTGAGTGACGATTGACTGCTCACAAGACAACTTCCAAATTCTCATTTTTCTTGGTCTCTTGCTCTTGCAATTGGCGGGCTAACTGTACATTTGAGTGTCTCAAGGCCTCGATCTTCGATTGTTGTGTCTGAATTTGTCCTTGCATCTTCTCCATTTTGCAATCCATACAGTAATAGGATGGACGACTTCTCCTCCACATTATGGGGGAAAATTCATTATGAAGAGAGAAATACCATAATCCGAGAGACCAAGGTTGGACAAAGAGGTTATTGTTGCGATTACATAACAAGTGCGCCCATAATTCAAATATAATATTGTTGGTTCCAGAATTTAATTCATGTGATCTCAAAAATATTTCCCCGTTTTGTGAGGACATTTGCAAATGATGATTTGTTGAGGCGATACACATCTTCAGAGTCAAATCTAGTAGATGAAAAGCAATACTCGAATGATCGACAATTATCACAAGGCCGAGGGGGATGAATAACTCCAGAGAAACCATATTGGAGTGATATTTCCCACATGTACACAACAATTCACATGGGGCCGATTTAATAGGCCGCGGGGTGATGGAGGGAGTCATGTGTGCAATGAGGAGGTTTCCTCGTGTCTCATGCATTGGGGAAACTAAGTGTGCTACGACTCAGAGTGACGAGTTCTACGGTCGGTTTGTAGGAAGAAAAGGTCATATCGTCACTCTTCCTTTTTCCAAGATTGGAAATTTCCTTATCCTTTATGTTTTCCATATTTAAGGAGAGATTTCTCCTTAGGAGCATGAATTTTCAATGCAAATGGTGTTGGGTGTGCTTCTCATTGATTCTTATAACAATTTTCTCAAATTGCTTAGCTTCTTTGGTTAAAACATCTGCCTATCCATTATGGGTTCTAAATACATGGTGGTAACTAATTAAGTGAAATAGTTTCTCCAATACTTTGATTTTTGGAATATTTAGATTCTGAGACTAGATTGAGTGTTTTTGGTGATTCTGCACAAACCTTTGACAATTAGGTTGAAATCCCCAATGACAATTATTCTGGCTTGACTGTCTATTGATAAAAGATTGAGTCTCATATATACTGCAAGGACCTTTGTTTGATTGATTGAGGTTGATCCTAGTTCCCATGAAAATTAAAGATTCTTATGTCCATCAGAGTAAAAAATGACTCCCACCACACCTGCCGCCACTTTTCTCTAATGTTAGATGACGAAATAGTAATTTGATTTTTTTGTGCTCTTGTTTTTATCTTGGGTTTGCATAAGCAATTTTAAAATGATTTCAAGATTTTTTTTTGGGTATTAATTCAAGTTAACTAGTTCAATATGCTTAATGTTTTACTTATATTATAAGCTTTATTGGTCCATTTATGAAATTTTCGAGGTAATATTCTAGCTAATTAGTTTAAGATACTTAATGTTTTAATGATATTATAAACTTTCTTAATCCATTAAATTCTTTTAATGAAATATCTCTTATTAAGTTATTTCAAATAACTATATCATAAGTGTGATGTTTTCTTTAATTTAAGATATTTAATGTTTTAATGATATTAGGTAACTTAAAAGACTATAAATTTTATATAATTCAATGACATTGAAAATTCTCTAACTTTATTTCAAGAGTGTGAGTATGGTGTATTTTCTCTAAAATGTATTCATAATAACACTTTAAACGTATTCATAACAATAGTTGCATCGCAGCTTAGTCCCTGCTAACTAAATTTGGAAATGAAGATTATAGTTAACACCCTATAATTATTCATGACGATTACTTTGAAACATGAATAATATGCTAACAAATGAGCTAGTTTCATAATCTTAAAAGAAATCAGCGTCTTAAAAGAATTCAACATAAACTCCAAGGGATGGAGAAATCCTTATTGCTCCATGATGACACATAGTTTATAGATTTGTCATAACGGTATTGGACAAAATATATTACCATGATTTTACTTTAATGTAGTTGTCATATAGTTTTGAGATTAACCTGAATTTCCTTCTAGTTAAACTAAGCAAGCCAAATGCAAATTTTATTTAGAAAAAAAAATAAACAAATAAACATTTCACATTTTATAATATATATTT
>SNQJ01S0001684.1:121403-133136 GCA_010110895.2 Picea sitchensis
ATAGGAAAAAAAGAGAACTGAGATAAAATAAACAGAATGACTTCACATTCAGCATAGCTGAAGATAAAAATCTAGGAACACGTAAATATATAAGGAGACAAAAGAATAGTTTTATTTGGAAGATATGAAAAAAATAATAGTTTGTAAATGGAAATATAAATGTGTTTGTCATATAGACTGGAATTGGGGCTCCTGCGGACCATAACAGAAACATGTACAAGAAATAGGATTGTGGAAAGAAGTTGGACACGGTACAATGCAATACCTGAAAAGTAGAAATGGGAAGATCATTTTTTGGCTATAGATTTCTACTCAAAAAAGTTGGAATAACTGGATTGATAAAGAAAGAACTATGCATTTCCCTGTTGGATTTCGTCGATGACCCAGTTCAAGTTCTCTTCAATATAGCTTCTCAAGGGGGTGACGTTGATGTCATTGTGGATTTTATTTCTGAAAACTTCATTTTCTAATTCGCTTAAATCAATTTAAAGTTTACACAAAGCTTCATCAATATCTCCATTCTGTATTGAATACCGGACTAGCAAATTGCCCACCTCTTCTTCATGATATTCAAGAATCCTGTAGAAATTTTCTAAAGACAAGGCCTTCAAATTATCAACTTGTTTATCGAAAGCTTGCTTGGTTGAGGCCAGTGAGTTGAGGATTAAACTGGGGCCCTGGAAGCCATTTGTGTTTCCTGCTAAGTCTATTTTGGTGAGCTTTGTGAATAATGCTTATTTCTTTGATATTGCTTGCTCACATGATTGGACGATGAGATACAGGTTCTTCACTTTCTCTTTCCAGCATGCTTCTAATTGAGTGAGCCATTTATTGGAAGGGAGATCATGTTATCTTCTTCTCATCTCTGGCATGTTGTTGACATGAAAGGCAAAAGGTATGACCGTGTGCACATAGAAAGTTTCTTCATTTTTTAAATCCGTCTGCAGAAGTAGGAGCAAGTTATGTGCCCTGCTCCCCGGGGAATCCATATTTTGTGATGTTTCTCAGACCTTAGTAATCAGTTCTATTCTTTTGTTGATATTTTTCTCGACATATTCTTTACATAATGCGAGGAGGCTGGAGGACCCTTTTATATTTGTTGCAAGGGTACACGTAGTAGCATGCATGGCTATTCCCAAAGAACTGTGAGGCAATGGCATAGGAAACAAATCTTCCTCTAATTCCTTAATCCAATTCTTTAGCCTGGCATTTTCGGCTTCAATGACTCCAACAGAATCATGAAGAGCATCTTCGGTTTCCATGTGAAGTTGAGAGATTTTGGACGCCTGCATATTGGCAAGGTCAAGTTCTGAACGATGTTTTCTTTTCTTATTTTTTACATATCTTTTTTCAATGATTAATTTTTTTGATTCGGATTCAAAAACAACACTTTGGAATATGAAGGATTCATATTCGTCAAAAATTAGGGTATCAATCATGTTCGTTGAGTAGGTATGTTGAACTGCGTCTTCGGGCTGATCAAGGTTGCAGAATATTCTTTCCAAACCAGCGTCAAGATCCATGTTTTCACTGTAAATTTCTACACGAGAAGCTCGTGAGGAAAATGTTCATTGTATATCTACAAAACTACTGTAGAGTTGGTGCCTGTACTTTATGAAAACGTTGGTTTTCTCCAGACACTGCTTGAAATGAAGAAATGGAGGGGACAATATAACCCCCCCGGAAACATTGCTTCAATGCATGCGAATGCAAAATCTCCACATTAATGACAATATCTATGGGTGTTGTATGATGACCTGTTAGAAGTAAAGATTAATTATTTCATACTTAGAAGTGAGAAGGTGGTAATTACAACGAAGAACATTTAAGGATTGGAGGTTTCGTGAACGAACCAAGTTGGCAGCGTGCGAATGACATTCCATGGTATTTGAAATTAAGACTAGGAAGAGATTCAAGGTTTCGTGAAGGAAGAAAGCTGGCGGCGTGCGAATGGCATTTGAAATTAAGACTAGGAAGGGATAAGAAAATCCCTCGCAAAAATTTCATTGATGGCAGAACTTCTCGAGCCTTGCATGCATCAATGACAACTTAGACGATGTCTACACGATGACCTGTTAGCATTAAAGATTTAGAAAGAAGACACACACACACACACACATATATATAAACACTATTTTTTATTATACACACATGCGAAGGTGACGAGCATGGGGAAGAGAAAGCAAGGAAGGAATGGCCAAGTTTGAAAGTGCATGGTGAAACTACTGAATGTTCAATGCTGAAAATGCGTGAGTCAAAATTGTTCAGCTAACCAAACCAAAGGGCCCGGTCAGACTCCCAGTGCATATTTCATAATTCATGTGCAACACCAACTTTGCGGTTACCAGATGAATATGTGTAGAAATGAGGAAAAAATAAGAATGTACCTTCATAAAGTATGGACATGAGATTTTATATAGCATGTACGGATATGTCATTTCATGCTTTGCTACTTTCGGGATCGTGGGTTCTCGGGCAAGCGGGTGGGCTCAAAAAACTGCCTCTATTGTTCGGTGTTCTACAAATAGCACACACAATTCCGCAATATACAAATACACAAGAGGACTTGCGTGTTGGTTGAAATTTTATAGACTATTCACAGTTTCTGTATTGCGAGTTCTCGGGCTGACGGGGTCAAAAACGGGGCTCTATTGCTCGGTGAATTACAAATAGCTTATGATAATAAAATAACAAGCGGATTTGCGGGCTGGCCGGCTCAACATTCTACTCCAGGACTGGCGGGCTCCCAAAAATGAGCAATACATACCAAATATGCACAGATCCCTTATTCCATATTTAGCCACTCATTTGGATCGTGGACTTGGCTTCGTCCAACTCCCAGTGAATATTTCATAATTCATGTGCAACACCAACTCTGTGGTTACGAGGTCAGTGTGTGTAGAAACGAGGAAAAACTAAATATGTACCTTTATAAATTATCAACATGAGATTATATACACCATGTACCCATATCGCATTCCATACTTGCGGGTTCTTGGGAAGGAGGGGTAAAAAAAAAATCCTCTATTGTTCTGTGTTCTACAAATAGCACATACAGTTCCGCGATATACAAATTGACAAGCGAACTTGTGGGATGGCTGAGATTTTATAGACCATGTATAGTTTTTGGATCACAGGTTCTCGGGCTGTCGGGGTTAAAAACGGGCCTCTATTCTTCGGTGCCTTACAAATAGCTTATGATAATAAATTGACAAGTAGATTTGTGGGCTGGCCAACTCATTTGTCAATTGACAAGCGAATTTGTGAGCTGGCACGCTGAACATTCTACTTCTACCGATTTCCGCGATACACAAATTGATAGACTCCAGGGCTGGTGTGCTCCCAGAAATGAGCACTACATACCAAATATGCACAGATCCCTTATTCCTTACCTAGCCACTTATTTGGATCGTGCACTTGCGGGTTGCACATTCTACCTCTAATGTTTTGTTTCCTGCAAATAGACATCATAGTTGTGCGACATACAAATTGACAAGTGGAATTGTGGGCTGGTTGGCTCAACATTGCATCTGTTGGATGGCAGACGTGCAGGGTAGCGGCCTCTACGCGCAAAAAAAAAACATAGTTGCAAACAGGTTTGACAAACACAGAGAAATTAAACAAAAAACTGTTTACTATGGAACACGGGCAGAAAAAGAATGCACATTTGCATTGATTGGTCTACATCTCTGGGTAGGAGTTCTTTGCATCTTCTAGTTTTCTTGTCTGTTTCTATCAACAAAAGTACAAAGCAAAATGGATATGAACATAAGTTCAGATGTTAAGAAAAAGACAACTACTATGTACATATACAAAAAAGAAATAGAATAAGATTAATAGAATCACAAATAGTTTTTGGGAGGATGTACCTTTTTTTTTTTTTTGCACAATGTATATTTTATAATTCTAGTAGAACACCGTCTGTATGCTCACCAAAAAGATGTGTGTAGAAATCAGGGATACAGATATGCTTTGAAATATAGAAATATGATTTTGCAATAAGTTTGATGTATATGTCATAATTCAAGTGTGATACCAATTGTATCGTGATCAGACCAATATGTGTCTACGACAAACATACTATATTGAGGAATGTGCACATTGGACCAGACATGGTCAATAAGTGTGTTTTGTAGATGGCTTGTGTTATTCAAAAGAAATCGGAGACTGTATTTGCACATGTAGTTTTCCAATTCTTTTGTTCTACCAGTATTTTGTAGCATATCAATATTGAAGTCTCCTACAAGTACAATGGGTCTGTTCATATGGAAATGGGCCAATGCATTGGAAATAACATGAACTATGTTTGAGAATGTTGCATGGGGAGCAACATACATATTCGGTATTGCAACTTTTGTTCCATGGGAAAAAAAGTTTGCAAGCACCAGTTCAACATTCTTTTCTTCAATATGTATATGGTCCAAAATCGGTACATGTTTTCTCACTAGTATCATTACCCCATGTGTAATGTAACTTGATATGCAATTGTGATTTGGGAATTGTTTGTTCTGCAGGCATAATGCCATGTGTGTTTCTTGCAAGCATAGAATATCAGATTGCATTATATCATAGTCATTCAGTATATCATCCATGTGTGCATTTAAGTTGTGTGTGTTAAGAGAGAGAATTGATACATATGAATTTGTTTGTATGGATTGGTAATCATAATGCAATTGTCATTTTGTTGTGGTCCTCATTCGTTCCATTTCAATATCAACTTTATGTTTCGCTTTGAAGTTATCTTTTGTGAGAGGACTTAGTAAATACAAGGAGTCCATGCTTTTGACACAGGACAGTGTTGTGTATACAAGTCCATGTATCTGAATTCCAGCAAGTTGAAATGCAACATTATCAAGTGTTAGTCCTTGTGATCTGTGGACTGTACGTGCACATGCAAGTTTAATTAGAAATTGTTTTCGAATCTTCATTCGACATGTCTTTCTTGATGTCGATACTGGCTTCGATATTCGCAAAATAGGTTTCCAATCGCTTCCAGTGTTTGAATTATATAGATAAGACAGCTTACTTACTTGTCGCTTACCTATATGCGGTTCATGGAACTTAATCCAAAGGACATCCACTTTTTTTGTCTTGGTATATCCTTTTAGTATTCCATTTGCACCATTCAGCAAGCCATCCTATGAATCATAGTTGCAGGCATATATTTCAACCAACATTTCTAATTTGAGGACAAGCTGCAAAGTTAAAGTGACTGATTGTTCATGATGTGGCACATTTCCATGGTTGTCTTCTTCTAGGTCAATGGAATTGATGATGATATCATCGCCAAGCATGAGCAATAGCATGTGGCTTTTATGCTTTGCAACATCTTTATTTTTGGAGAACAGGTAAGGGAACATTGGGTCTGTTGATGCAGGTCGTAAGCACCTCAAATTGATATAGGTCAAGTCATCATGTGTTTGGCTGTTTGTGTGCATTCTATTCAGAATTGCAATGAATGTTTCATCTGTTTGGTGCATTGTAGTATGCAACTCAAAGAATTTAATATTGTCTATCCAGAAGTCATGGGTGATTGTTTCCATGTTAACGGTAGGTTGTTCAAATATCAAATAATCTTGGATGGGTTGTGCTTGGTAAAGATCCCCGCAGAATATCATGTCAATGTTTCCAAAGTATTTCATCTGCACATGTTTTATGCTTCTTAGTTGGATGTCAATGGAATACAATAACCGACTCCCAATAAAATATGCTTCATCTATAAATACAAGTTGGAGTTCTTCATAAAGCTTAGACAATGCATCCAACATTTCCTTGCTAAGTGGAAGAAACTGTGACTTGTTAAAAGGCATTAAAAATGCAGAGTGGATTGTTGTTCCACCAGCATTGTATGCAACTTTTCCTGTGTATGCAACTATTAGGCCCTTTGTTTCATAGGATCAAATGAAATTTTTGACTCATAGATTCATATAAGCATTTGGAGCAATACTTTCGTTGTGAATGTCTTTCCTGTTCCTGCTCCGCCTGTAAGGAACATGTGCACAGAACTGTTCATGTTCAAGCGTTTTTTAAGAGAAATTTCCTTTACAATTGTTTGTTGTTCGCGATTCAATAGACATCTTATTCTTTGGTATTCATTATTTTCAATTAGGAAATGATTTTTTGTCACTTGAAAACCAAGATTGTACTTTTTTCACTTCCAACCGCTGGAGGACGAAGCAAATCCCCTTGTAAGTCATAGGACTCGAAAGGAGTTCTGGTTGTTTTTGGGTTTCAGAATGTGTCATCATGATCACCAGGGTTTTCTAGTTCATTAAGTGCAACTTCTAGATCGCCCCATGTTGGATTAACATTGTAGGTAAATCTAGCTTCATTGATGTGCATTATAGTCTCAGACGCAACATACGCAGCCTCCCATGTAGAGAATTTATGGATTAATGTCTCTTCATTTTCATCGAACGAAACATATAGCAACAATGTTTCTCTACAATAGTTTTTATAGTCACAATGTTTATTGTATTTGACAACCCATATGATAGATGGTTCTTTTCTTTTTGATATGGGTGCACCATTTTTTTTGTAATGCGATATAAATTCTGCTAAGAAGATATGCCTAATAGGAGATGGACATTGGACGTAATAATCAATAATAGAGCGACATATGACGTCCTCTGAATTGTCAAGCTCTTGTTGCAGCAAAATCGGTGGTTTAAGCACAAATGTGTGTTTTTCAAGTGGAGATGTGTTTATGAAGACACATTTTCTTGAACTACAAGTGAGGGGCAAGGAAAGTGAAATGTGAACTACTTGTTGAGCAGACATTTGTTGAAGATTAAGCAACATATCATTTGTATGGCATCAATATGACTTCTTTCATGTTCTTTGTGTATTCTTCTGAATGCACTTGTCATAGATTTCTCAATCTTCGTCATATACGAGGTACAGTACGACGTTGCAGCATATGCATTCAACACGTATTGCGCATTTGTATTTGCTTTCCACATAACTGGCATGTCCTTGGAGAAACTGTTGTTCCAAAGATGGGAGAGTTTTCGTTTAAGGAAAAGTGTTGGTTGCCTAAGCGTACATTGTATGGCTTGGATGTACTCATCTTCTGATAGATTTGCCTCTGTCAAGAAGGCATCAATTCTCATCATTTCATCAAATCCTCCTTGTTCTAGAAATGCGAAAAAGGATTTAGATTTCTCAACAACAACATTGTCCTCTAGACTAACTAGCTCTATGATTCTTGTAGCTCTCATTAGCGGCNCCCCTATTCTGGAATTCAGTCACAAAAAAGTAGTCTGAATTTTTTCCGAAAAAAATTTCATCATGGAATATCAATTGTCTCAAAGAATTTATTCTATGTCTATAGTAGCGAGTACATGTCACCGGGTCTTTTCTTATGAGGTATTCAATGTCGTTATTTTCCAGTGTATCGGTTTCTTTTTTACGTTTCCTATTCCTATGCAGGTCAAATACGGCAGCCACTAATGGATCCAAGTAATGCTTTGCACTTGTAAATGTGACGAAAAATGTTGGTGGGCCCAATTGCTAGATCATTGCAAAAAAAATAAAATTGTTTTATTGCAAATAGTCAAGAGAGGTGTGGATGTTTTTGAAATCTATGTATCCAATATCAGATTTCAGAATTTTATCTAGGTTTACTTTGTACTTCACATCCTTGGCAAACAACTTTCTTCCTTGTAACTGACCTTTTCTTATTCGGACCCACATGCAAGACAGAACTTGCTCTATTATTATGTGCATTGTTTTGAAAAACAATTTGTTATGTGACAGGAGAAGTAACCACTTGAATGTAGCAGCTCCCATCAGACTATTTTATGATAACTGAATCGTTCTATAATATCAGTGCCCCATGGATCTCCATAGATGAGTGTTGGAAAGTTCATTTCCTTAGTGAATTTGTACTTGAATATTCCAAGTGGACGTTGCCCCTCGTCAGGTGCAATTTCGACAATTTTGTCTTGCAAGTCACGAATGCACTGTGAATCAGTGAATCCATGCACCAATGTTTCAACAGGTGTTTCATTCTCTGATTCATCACTTGCATCAAAATCACTAGGATTTTCAAGAGTGTTTGTAGAGTTGCCATGTTCTTCTGCAAGAACATTGTTCTAGTTGGCATTTACACAAATGTTCTCTGCTTTGTACAGGGCTTTGGAACATAATTCCTTTAATGTTTTCATAACAACATGCACACGCACTTTGCCTGTCTGATAGGATTTTTTGTATCGCAAGCATCTTTTCAGAGCCACAATGATTTTCATTGTATTGTTAATGAATTGTGGTAACTATTTTTGCACAATATCTAGATGAACAGACACATTAATAATCGATCCTGTCAAGCCCATCTGGGATCATTTATAGCCCCAAGGTCTAATTTGAGCAAATGAAATTTGCAGAGACACAAGTCTCTCTAGGGATGATTTTAAGGATGGAAATTTATTTTAAAATGTAGAAACCTTGGCAAATATTACTAATCCTTCATATGTCAACTATAAATGTTTGGCGATATTTTTTTTCAAATATTCAAATTTCTAAGTATTTTTTATAGTTTTTATAAAATTTTGGTGATTTTTAAGGTAAAATAATTTTATCCTATAGAATTTGGGCGAATCATTTTTAAAATAGTGAATCTCGTTTTTGGAAAAACAATGGAAAATTAGCCCATGAGCGAAATTTAGCCCCTAAAATCATCCTTGAGTCTCTCCTCAAGTTCCGTAAGTGCACTTACATCTACTAGTGTTGTATTACATCTTATTCGATCAAGGGTTGCAAACTGTGGCAGTTTTCCATTTTCAAGCGATAGTTTGCATGGAAGACAAACTTTCCCACTAGAAAATGGTTTATCATGTGTTGTCAAGCAGAGGTATTCTTCTTGCAAATCAGGCGTGAAAGACTTACTGTTTTTTGAAAAATTCAATTGTTCACAAATTGCACATGCAATGGAAGGAGTGTCTTTCATTTGTTTCATGTAGTTATGTCTTGCATTTTTCTTCCGTAGGGAAGTATTGGCAAAAATTGTTTCCTGGTTTTCATTGCTACTACTGCATGGTGTTACTTGTAGATCACAAACTGGCACAGTTGCATCACCATTTTTGGATATGTGATCGCACCTATTTATGTTATGTTCTGCATGAACAAATTTATTTACATTGTGATATGTGAGTTTCTCTCTAAAAGGAAGTGTAGCAATGTATTTTTTTCTCTCGCGCATGACCTTTTTCAAGTTGTGGTAACTTACTCTACGTTTCTTTCCCAAGGGTGGGATGAGCTGGTGGAAACTGGGATGAATTTCACTCTCACCCAGCTTCTGAGAAACTACTTTACATTTTTTGTTCAAGGCCTATATGACCTTCTCAGAAGTCAGACGAATTTGACAAATAATTTTTTTCAAATTGTGATAAATTACTCTACGTTTTTTGTCTAAGCAGTCTATGGCCTCATCACAACTGTCATGAATTTTATGCATGTTTTTTTTGTTCAAGCCATGTCTGCCCATATCGCAACCGGGAGGAGTTTCATTTTCACTAAAAATCATTCCATGTGTATGCAAATTCGATGTTGTTTGGGTGGCATGGATAGTCAACCCTAAACTATCGATATGTGCAAGCAAAGGTTCATAATGGATATGTGTTGTATATGTTTTCAATGAGAGGATGTCAATTGTTCGATCATAATTTGAATCAATAACCCAGGAATGGACACTGGCATCTGGCAAGGGCGACCACACCTGGATATTCACCCTGAATATAATAGACAACCATTGCAAACAGAATCTGCAACCCTCCATATATCATTTTCATATGGAAGCACCATGTTCACAAGGTATTCCTGCCAACTTCCAACTGTCGACATATTTTCTACGAGATATGGGCAAAGGTGTCGGTGCAAGTACCTAAAAGCTTGTTGGTTGCCGCCTATAATTGCATTGCACAAGGACTGTACATTGTAAATTCACAGTGACTTAACATCGAACTCCGTTGCCACCAAACAATAAATTGCATTGAACAGACTATCCCCATAGCTAGACACAATGTTTGTTGCCAGCTGTAAACCATGGAAATCTATGCCATGCAAAATCCATTTCCATTGTGATTGAAGTTCTTTGCAAATAACAGACAATTAGATACGAGAACCTTCTATATTGAATATGGAAATTTTCCTGTACAACAGTGGTTCATAATGGCTAATGAGGGCATTGGCATCATGGAACAAGATGCAATATGGATTGTCAAATGCAGTTTTGTTGAATAGTAGATATCTTGTTTTTCTTGTCAATGACCAAATGCCAACTGATATATTCAGCCAGTTAGATAGCCACCATATACAAAATGTATCTCCCCAAAGTCCCCTCTCGTGCGCAGGCAGAACTGGAGATGCAGACAACCACATCTTTGAAAAATACATACTGACATCATGTATTCCATGAAATTGCTGAAGAAAATCAAAATCCAGTTCGTATTCATAGGACTGTAAAGCCTCAACATCGCCATTTTTAAAACAGGTCAAGAAATAATCTATCAATCCATTACACAGCTCGGTCGACGAATAGCGGAAATGAAATAGAACCTAGAATGTATCAAAAAGGCAATCCCCAAAAGTATACGAGAATGCATCCAATCTAAAAAGCCCATTTCTATGCAAAACCACGTCAATGTTGTCATGTATAATGGACTGTGTATCTATTTCATACGATTCAACATCTATTACTTCTTTCATCTCTTCAACTATCATTTTGAAGTTGTTTGCTACATACTTTCAGTTTCTATGAAAACAGAGAAAAGCAAAGGAAAAAAATAAAAGGTAGAAAAATATAAAAAGGAAAGAAAAATAGGGTACCAATCCCTATATGTATCTTTCAACCTTCTTCTTATCAACTTGAATCCCCCCTAGTCCCCATAGAAGATGAGAAGAAAACACAGAAATAAATAAAACAATAACTTTACTCAGCAGAAACAGAACAAGTCGATGCAATTTTCCGACCCACATAATAAAATCATACCCTACATCTACACACCGCCCGATTGTTCCCTCTTCTGATGGCTCCCAACTACTTTTCATAAAGCCCTCTTCATTGCAAGACGCATGGTTTCCAGGAACAGAAACTAAGAGCACAGACAAAGATGGTCTGCAACAGAATTTGAAGGCAGGGACTCCCACCATTAAAACAACAACAACAACAAAGAAACTTACCCATCAACAAAGGATGACAAGAGCTCAGCCCCAAAAACTGCAAACCGCAACAACAGGTCCAACAGTTTGCAAAGTTGAAGAACAAAAAATTAGTGAACAACCACGAAGAGCTCGAACTACAAGTGCAGGACCTCAACTTTGCAAAGTTGAATCAAACAAGAACCAAAATCATGGAATGAACTAACGAACAAGGATCGAGCACTCGAGCAGCGATATTGACGATGAATGAAACTGTATTGCAATGCATCTATACAATAATCATTTAACATTGCCAGAGTTTTTAGGTGAACAGTTAAGACTATCAGGACCATCGAAGGGCATAGGCCTGTGCAAGCATTTAATAAAATATGCAACGTGGCAGGCCTGTTCTCTCGAAGCATGCAACAATAAGAAAAAATCACACATAGTAATATGGTAGAGAATGTTTTCTACCTAGCAGAAAATGTTAAGGAAAACATTCGAACTAATGCTAGCATTAATCCACCTTCGACCGATGCATAATAAAATATATGATTCAAAAAGACCATATACTACCAAATACTTTGGATATGCCGA